>OX393557.1:7847283-7904179 GCA_947650365.1 Chamaelirium japonicum
ATCTTCCTCAATTTAACGGTTCTACCTCCGCGAGTGTTTCTCATAATGAAATGCAGGTCTATAGTCGACAGACGGAACATTCTCCCACCCCTCCTGATCCTGACTCCCCATCATCGCCGGCTCCTTAATCATCAGGTACCATCTCTATTGACCCTCCACCCTTACGTCATTCTGTTCGTATTCCTAAACCCCCTGACTGCCTTTGTCTTTCTGCAAGTGTTAGCAATCTCGATTCTATCCCTGTCCCTTTTTCGTATTCCCAGGCCAAAGAAATACATTGTTGGCAGGATGCTATAACAGATGAATTAATTGCCCTCGAATCTAATCAGACGTAGGATTTGGTTCCTTATCCTCCTGGGGTCTCGGTTATAGGTAGCAAATGGGTGTTTTCCTTGAAGGTGAAGCCTGATGGTAGCTTGGATCGATACAAAGCACGTCTCATTGCCCAAGGCTTTAAGCAAGAGTATGGGATTGATTATGAAGAGACATTCGCACTAGTTGCCAAAATGACCATTGTTCGCACCTTGCTTGCAGTTGCCGCTGTTCGTAACTGGCCACTATAGCAAATGAATGTTAAAAATGCCTTTCTGCATGGCGAACTTCAAGAGACTGTATTTATGAATCCACCTCCAGGATATGCATGTCCTCCCCATCATGTTTGCCATCTACGTAAATCTCTCAATGGTCTTAAACAGGCTCCTCGCACATGGTTTGATACATTTCGGAGTGAAATTTTAAAAGTTGGGTTCTATCAAAGTAACAATGATAGTTCTATGTTTGTTCAGCGCTCTTCACGTGGTTGCATGTTGTTACTTCTATATGTAGATGATATGATCATCAGTGGGAATGATGCAACAAGCATTGCTGCTCTCAAAACATACTTGATGGGGTCATTCAAAATGAAGGATCTTGGACCCCTCACATACTTTCTTGGACTAGAGATTACTCGTTCAAAGTCTGGCATCTGTATTGGTCAACGAAAGTATGATAAAGATTTGATATCACTTGCCCATTTGACAGACACCAAAGTGTGTGATACTCCTCTCGAGTTAAACACAAAACCTCGCAAAGACAATGGTCATCATCTTTCTGATCCAGCTATATATCGTCGTCTTGTTGGGAGTCTCATTTATCTCACTATGACTCGACCGGATAATGCCCATGCAATCCAGGTGGTCAGCCAATTTATTGGTGACCCTCGCAAACCACATCTTAATGTTGTTCATCGCATCCTTAGTTAAATTCGAGAAACTCTTGATCGTGGGCTCTTCTATCCTTTCAATTCCTTTATGACTATTCGTGGATATGCCGATGTGGATTGGGCTGGCTACCTTGATACGAGGAGATCCACTACTGGGTGGTGTATGTTTTTAGGATCTTCTCTTCTTTTTTGGAAGTATAAAAAGCAACCGACTGTCACCAAATCTTCTGCCGAAGCTGAGTATCGGTCCATGTCGTCTATCAGTAGTGAATTGATATGGCTTAGTTGCCTTCTTCAGGAACTTGGTGTGCCCACTCTTGGTCCCACTCATCTCCATGCAGATAATACCAGTGCTATTCAAATTGCCAACAATCTTGTCTTTCATGAAAGAACGAAACACATCGAAGTTGATTGCCACTTTATACGTCAACAAGTTGTCTCGGGCCTCATCAAACTTCCTAATGTCTCCTCTCATGATCAGCTTGCAAATATACTCACCAAATCTCTCCCTCAGGCACGCCATGAGTTCCTTACTAGCAAATTGATGCTTGTTCCCACGACAAATCAATTTGAGGGAGGGTGTTGAAAAGCAATGATATACGGAAATGGAATGGTCCATAAATGGATGATTCCCCTAGATGTTGTGGCTGTACATACCATAATTAGAGGAATAGACATAGCTTTATATAGAAGCTAAGGGATTTGGACATTTATTGTAAATAATTTGTATTACCTTGAATGTAGCCATTGAATGGCAACCCACATATTATATATGCATCATCATATCTCTAAGGGAGGTAGGACTTCAGGCCATTGAGCTATTTCATTTCTCAATCTATTCTCTTGAATTACACTCTTTCTCTCTCTCTCTTTATATATATATATATATATATATATATATATATATATATATATATATATATATATATATATATATATATATATATATATATGGTCAGGAGCCTGAGCATTAAAATTTTTGCCTTTATTTTTTGCCTTCTATTTTGATTTGATGCCCTGAAGGGTTTAGAATGTGCTGATTTTTTATGGATGTAATCATTCAACCTTAGATAGAACGTCCACCAAAAATCAGCACATTCTAAAACTTCTAAGAACATCAAATATATAATAAAAGTTAACGATTAAAAATGGATGGTGGATAAAAATTGTAAAATCTGATGCCCCTAGAAGGTTTAGAATGTGCTGATTTTTTGTGGATGTTCTATCTAAGATGCAATGATTAGATCCACAAAAAAATAGCACATTCTAAATCCTCTAGGACATCAAATAACCATGAAGGAAAATTTTGAATGCATAGGATCCTTATATATATATATATATATATATATATATATATATATATATATATATATATATATATATATATATATATATATATATATATATATATTCTCCTCGGGTTGCTCAAGTTGGTCATACAGCTGACCATGTTTGCCCAAATTCGAATTCAGGCAAAATTCTTGTCCATCCAAATTTTTAAATATTGTTGCCCATGATTGTCCAAATTCGGAATTTGTACGGGTTGCTCGGGTTCGTCTGAACCAAGTCTCTGCCCTACTACTCTCAAAGTTCGCTGCAACCCCATGTGCAGGAATAGACTACACATGAAGATGTGGCAAACATTGATAGGTCTTGTGTGCGTTCTGCTAGAATTGGTGAGGTCTACAGCTCGTAAAAACCTATAGTTTAGCTATGGATGGTTGATAGTATAAGATTGTATATTGGTACGTACCTTAGTACGTGACTTGATAACAGAACAGAGAGTCATGGCTATATGGTAATCCATTTGAGTGGAAGACTCAAGGGACTGGTTCCATGTAACCTAAATAAGTTCGCAGCTCTGATTAGGGTTGGTCGCCCTATCAGGATAAACTGTTGGGATGACAGAGCGTGGGTGTATCCACCACGGTCATTACCAGGCACAGTTTCTGTGGCCGAACGGAACCAACACGGTGCACAGATCGGTGAGCAGACACCGGTACACTAAACCGTGTTTCTACTTAGGGTAAAACGGTCCTAAACCCTAAGGAACCATGTCTGGTGGACTAACCAGTTGTGTGGTGCTTTGGCGCACCAATGTGTGAGGATCCGGATGCAGTGATCTAAAACCACGGTGTACTGGGTTACCCGGCTGGCGTTGTTTCAGTATGTCACTCCTGCAGGCTATCCATACCCCTAACGGGAGGTGTGTTCCTTGGTATGACCTATATCGTATTAAACCCTGGCCAGGTGGTCATCAGTTGGACTGGTGACGGATCCGGTTGCTCGGAAGAGTAATCGGAGGTACGATGTATGTGGTCAACTTGGAAGGAACCGAGTCATATGAGCACTCGAGTCTGACGGTATTCTCTACCGCTCGAGTTACGTCATGGCACCAGATGGAGGGACAGTGGGTTTACAATACTAAGCGGAGAGTAGGGGTATGAGGGAGAATATAGTAAGTCCGGGGGGATTGGAGTACAGCCCGTGTCGCACTCTGGGTGGCTACGCAGGTTAACTCAGACTCAGAGGATCGATGGTATACTAGGGTAGTGTGTCGATCGATTCTAAGTTGGAAGCCATGAACCCTGGTCCCTGAAGGTTCCACCTTATCGACATTATGTACGGTTTTTATACCATCTCCTCGAAACACAGAATGTAGTTAGAGGAAGCGAGAAGTCCAAGCCTACGCTCTATGAGTACTTCGTACTAGTGCACGGTAGATGCGTAGCTACATGTGTGCACTAAGGGGAAACCCTAGGTTAGTGCAGAGACGCATGTAGCAATTCATTGCCAAAAGTGGACTTTGCCATATGGGTGCGATGCACCGGGACATGTTGCGAGTTGACTAGTTGACTTCACTAGGGGCACCCTACGGGAACCTCAGAGAATAGTGAAATCACTGGTGCACTTCACTTATGTGTGCCTTGCAAAGTCTCATACACGAGGAACGGCCAACTAGTGACATAAGGGCGTTTTGGTCATACTATGCGCCACTATGCACTAAGGGGGCCGGCCCTAAGTGTTGGGAGACTGGTCAAGGCCGGCCCCATTGGTTTCTGGAGGTTGTTGCCTCCGATGAAAGGGCCGATCATAAGGCACAGAAAACGGGCTGGTTCTGACCGTTTTCAAAACCATGGAAAAGATAGAGATAAAAGAAGAGATATATAGGGAGAGGTTTGAATTAATCAAACTTATCCATTAGGGCTTTATCCAAAGGATAGGGTAGCCCTATATAAGTGCAATAGAGAGAGGGGGGGCCGGCCATGCATGTTGCAAGCCCTAGGGCCGGCCATGCAAGCATGGGGAAACCCAAGCCGCCCCCTCTCCTCTCTCGTCTCTCTTTTCCTCGCTTGCGCCATTAGATGACGACTCATCTTCCTCGTGTGGTGTTTCGTAGAAGGAGAAGGCTCATCGTATGGAGGCACTCAGAGATCCATCGACGAGGTGTCATGCATCGTGTGAGATCGGGTGAACTAGAAGGCATCTCCCGCAACCTTTTGCTGTCCAAAATCTGCACAGAAAATCAACATTGTTTTTATGATTTCGGGAGCTATAGAATTCTAAATAAGGTGAAACTTGTTGCAAAAGTTGTGTCTCGAAGTTGGCTACCTGCAGTCCAAATTTTAGTCCAATTGGAGTTTGGAACAAAAAGTTATAGCCATCGTACCAAAGCTATATCGAGCAGATCCGAGCTCATCTTCATCGACAAAGAAGAAACTTGTTGCGGTGAAAGAATCCGCACGCAGGTATGATCTCTAACATGTAGATCTAGCATAGATAGAACATGCATACATGCTAGATTGTTCTTTCGCGTTAGATCGTCGTTAGGGGTTCGCATAGTGTTGCCATGTTAGATTCATACACGCATGTGTAGATCGTTTCGATGAAAATTTTCATATGTAACGCACACCGCTCACGGTCTTCGGACCTTTACTTTGCTTTCGCAGCGGGCCTCTGCTAGGGATTTATTTTTAATAATTGGTATCAGAGCCACGCTTGTGGTGTGCGTTTCATGTTTTTTCATGAAACCGTCATGTGTGCGCATGAATAGTATGTGCCGCCATCGGGGTTCTACGAGTAAATAATGCATAGTATATTTTGTGTGTTCTATGAATCGTTCTTACAGGGCGCCACTTTTAAAATTATTCTGGATATGTGATTGCTTGCTACTGGGGGTCGGACCCCGTGTTAGCAAATATTGTCTGTATGTATTTTCTTCTGTGTGTGGATAGGTTTTAGAGCCATTTTTGGACAAGTGGTGGAGATTGACCACCCTTGATTCCTAGGTTTTTTGCTATGTTTGTTTTCCTTTTCATTCTAGGAAATTGTATACGAGTGAGCATTTGCTCGAATCGTACTAGAGCTTTTTCGGTTACAGATTGAAGAGGAGGACTTGCCATGAAAATCCACCACCGAGAGGACGAGCGGAACCTTGGAGGATGATGGCGATCCAGCGAAGCATACACGATGACGGTAAAGGGCAGAAAGCGTCAGGAGATCATATACAGAGGCTTGCACCGGATCGAGAAACCTTGCGAAGGAAACAGAGAGCCTGCGATATGTCAGTCAGGTTCAGGGGTCGGACCCTAAACTTGATTCAGGCATGTGGATTGTTTCGTTCTTCTGTTCTTTATATTTCTATAGAGAACCCCGATGCGATAATTTGATTATCTGTGTTAGAGGGATGCCTTTTCCCCTTGGGTCCTATAGACCTTATTAGGATAGGATTCCACTAGTGACGCCTATTATTTAATTGACCCTTGATGATAGCAAGAATTTCTCACATTTGGTTATGCCACCATTTGGTCAACACCTGATTAGTCGGTGTGCCTATTTGGCCAGCATCGAAACCTAGAATGAGTTGGAATTCTACTATGACATCATTCGGTAAATTTATAAGCAAGGCGCCATGGTAGTGAAAGACCTTTCCTGTCAGTTTGACCTTAGGCTAGGCTCTAGAGTATTAGCATGATAGCTAGGTTTGTGGAGCATCGATGCTATTGGGATATGTAATATGACACTTGAGTGGAGAAATCCACTTGAGGCAGGGACTATGATATTCCGAGATCGATTAATGCTTCACGAAAGGCTTGAAACGCTAGTGGGAGCACGGTATGACCAGGGTCTAGTGTATAGGTTGTCGTGACCTTAGTGTACACTCATACTTGTATTAAATAACCCTCAACTATAATAAGGGATGTGTAAGAGGACTCGTCGAGATCCTCTGGCCTCCATAACCAACTGCTTTGTGTCTGGGTGGAAGGGCGTAGCTCGACACCCCCTAGGGTGAGGGTTATGTTTTTCCATACCAGATAACTTAGCGGTCTCCTTCAGGCTATGGCGATTACGGGGCCAGAAGAGAAGGGCTTTTTTCCCACCCTAGTGGGGGCCGCATGAACTCCCGTGCCGTAATTGCTTAGGCTTGTGGGTAAGCATCCGAAGTGGACGTGAGGCTTTCGTTGCTCAGACAATGGAGATCACGTGGCACTGGCCAAAAGGACAACCATGGTCCATCAAAGCCCTTAGTTGGCAGATTTGGATAGGGTCAAGGAAAGGCCCGTGTAAGCGGATTGACGCTGCATGATGCCCCCTAGGTCAGGTGTAGTCGATTCCGAGATCTTACATACATGGTTAATTAATCCATAGAGGTGTCTTCGCTGTGAAGGTAGCGCTGACATTTGGATATAATTAGCTTGTTTTAAAAATCCATAAAATAAGTTTTTTCTGCATTCATTTTCATTCAACCATATAGTTCCTCTATCCGCTATCCCATAAGAGAACCAGTTATCGGGTCTTTAACTACGTAGAGTGGAAGCGCTATCTTTAACTTATGCATAGGGTAGTAAACGTACATTGGCTTGCAATCTAAATATCCCTGTACCAGACCTAACGGGTCCAGATGTCACTAGGGCACTGACTAGGGCATATGACGACTAGCGAGAGTCTAAGGAGATGTGCAAGTGCTATGTTATAGCAGACTTGCAGACAACTCTTTAGAAGCAAGTCAGAGATATGTCGGGTCTTCTCTAATAAAGTTTTACTTGCATTAGATGTCTGGAAGGCGAAGTCAGTAGACTTATTGCTTTTCCACCAAGATACTTGTCGGTACCGAGATGTTTGAGGGTATGCTTGTTCAGGAACACATACTTGAGTTCCAGATCGAACTAGATTCCAAAAACATGGTGCCAGATGACAAGGTGGTGGAAGACGTCTGTCTTGCATCCTTGTCTGGAACCTTCGAACGTGTTGTTAGAGACTTTAGCTTTAACAAGCTAGAGATGACAAACGCAGAACTTCTAAGGAGATTTCTAAGAGACAAAGGATGGGATCAAGATTAAAGGTAATGCCTTTAGTGCTTAACCTAGGTCTTCTTTAGAAGAACCTAAAGGAGTAACTTATCAGAGATTGAGAACTATTCTAGTGTAGAAACTGATGTGGAATCCTAAGTCTAGTGACACCAACGACGGAAGTGTTTCCGCTATGGCAAGAATAGGAGGTATTTGAAGATTGAGTATAGTCTCAGGGTGTTAGGGGTAAAGTCGCTATCTAGTAGTAGTTCTTCTGCTTCTTGGAATGTAAACTTCGGAACTACAGATATTCAAGGAAAGCAGAAAGCTACTTTATAGTGAAGTGATCCTAACAAAGGTACTGATGCTATAAGCCGCTGTGGATGCTGTGAGATATGTTATCTTAGTTTTTCCGAAACACGAATTTTGTTTTTTTAGAGATATAGTTCTGTTTCCTCCTTGGTAAATGAAGTTATTAGTTTTAGACAGCACCGTAGGTGTGTATCTTAAACTGAATTGATAGCTTCATAGTTAGAGGAATAGATCAGAAAAATCTCTTTGTATTTAATCCTAATTCGGAAATAGATTTCATGACAGCTGCAGCGTCTAATTTAAATTCATCTAAATCCTGCGGAGAATCTATCACATTTGTGACCCTCTGATTTAGATATTTTGCCTCAGATAAATTTAGAGATAACAGAAGGTCGAGTTTCTGTTCACAGATTCATCAGAGATCCTTCTAACCTATGAGTGTAATCTGGAAGGCAGAATAACTAAAAGGGCCGCGGTATGGAAGTTAGTTAATTTTGACATCTATGGTTCCAAAAACGTCTAGACAATAGGAGTCTCTTCGATTTAATCGAAGGAACGAGACTCTATCGGATGGGTTCCATAGGATCCTGAAGGAGCATGGGATTATCTCCCAGTTAAATGCTCCAAGGATGACACGTCAGAATGAAGTCTCCGAGAGAAGGAATCAGACTCTGTTTGACATGGTCCGTAGTATGATGAATATTGCCAAATGTACTACCCACCTTTTGGTGGGGTTGTACCTTAAAACAGTAGCTTATATCTGAAACTATCTCTTATCTAGATCAGTGCCTCAGACCTATAGAGAGCTATGATCTAAGTGAAAGCTGACACTATAGAGTCTTGAGATATAGGGTTGTCCTGCACTTGTGCAAAAGGACAAGAGGGATGAGATGGAGATATAGTTTCAGGTATACCTGTTTGTAGGTTACCATTAGGAGACATAAGGTGGACTATTCTATGATCTTGAGGTTTGGAAGGTAATCATTTCTACGAACACCATCTATCTAGATCAGGATTATATTATAAACCATAAGTTTATCAGTAAGGTAGTTCTGGGTGAACTACTGGGTACTGGTAGAGAGTGCGCATCTGAAAACGTAGTGGGAGAAGATGATACAAGAAAATAGTATACCAGATACTGTAGAAACAATTCACCTTTGTACCACCACCACCTTGTCGTTGTGGGACCATCAGAGCTCCTGAAAGATACTATGGAGAAACTTCAATAGTTAATCCAGAGTTTCAGGAGAATGATCCCCAGAGCTACGAAGAAGTAGTGGGAGCTTCCTTTGTACCACTACCACCTCGTCGTTGTGGGACCATCAGATCTCCTGAAAGATACTATGGAGAAACTTCGATAGTTAATCTAGAGTTTCAGGAGGATGATCCCTAGAGCTACGAAGAAGTAGTGGGAGCTTCCGACAGCTCTGACTGACAGAAGACTATAGAGGTAAATTTGCATCAATGTCCATTGGAACAGTCTTGACACTTATAACACTATCACCCTTCGGGTGTAGGAAGTGTATAAGAAGAGCACCCGGTTAAGACTTAAGTAGCTAGATTAGTTACCAAAGGAGAAGGGATTGACTATGTCAAAACCATCTCACTGGTAGTTATGCCTAAGTCTATTTTAGATCCTCTTAATCCATTGCAGCCCAATATAGTTGGGAGATCTGATTGATGGATGTCAAGACAGTTATTCCCTAACGGGAATTTAGAAAGGATATATGGATGATGTAGCCCCATGATTTGTCAAGAAGCAATGGAATGTAAGTTACAACGGTCCATTTATGGACTGATGCAAGCATCCATGATGGAATGTCTATTTTGATCAAGGGAATCCGCTCACACGGATTTGATCAGAATGAGGTAAACCAAGTTGGTACAAGAAAGGTGAAATAGCTACAAGGGTGTATTTAGTACTTTACGTTAATGATATTCTATTGATTGAAAATGGCATAAGAATATTGTTTACGGTAAAGTTTTATAGTCATCACAATTCGATGTGAAAGACCCTAGTGAGGCGAGTTATGCTCTGGGAATCAAGGTAACTCGAGATAACCAATAAAAGGTTCTCTTGCTGTCACAGGCTACGCATGAAGATAAGATTCTAGCCCGATTCGTTTTACGAGGCTAGATATCTATTACGCAGCAGGATTCATGGGTCGGTTTCAGTCGAACCCGGGTCCAAATCACTGGACTAAAGTGAAGGGTATACTCTGAAGTCCTCATCAAGTAAGGATTGTGAGTTAGCTTGCACTTCACAGGTCCTGATATCGATTGGACACACAGAGTCTGACTTTGGTGTCAGATGTGCATTCCAGAGAATCGATTTCAGGAATTGTTTTTATTTTGGGATTAGAAGCGGTAGTTGGTAGAGTGTGAAGCAAGAGTGCATCACAGACTCTACCACAGAGGCTTGGTATGTTGTTGTGTGCGAGGTAGTATATCAGGTGGTAAGGCTTAGGAAGTTCTTAGGGAACTTGGGACGCGTACCAAAGGCTCAGTTATCAGTTGTTAAAACAGAAGAGCAGTAAGCAAGGTCCAAGGAGACTATGCACCACAATGAAGGGAAACCCATCAAGTACAAACTCCACTTGATCTGAGAGTTATAGGAGGAAATGCAAGTAGTAGTACTGAGATGGAATCTACAGATAGTATTGCCAATTCTTTTAGAGAATTCCTGCAAAGGCTTTTGGGCAGCATGTAGAAGCTACAGAGCTCAACACTGTTATTCCTCGTTAGACCTAGTGGGAGATTGTTAGAATTGGTAAGGTCTACAGCTCGTAAAAACCTATAGTTTAGCTATGTATGATTGATAGTATAAGATTGCCTATTGGTACGTACCTTAGTACGTGTTCTGATAACAGAAAAGAGAGCCATGGCTACATGGTAATCCACTTGAGTGCGAGACTCAAGGGACTGGTCCCATGTAACCTAAATAAGTTCGCAGCTCTGATTAGGGTTGGTCGCCCTATCAGGATAAGCTGTTGGGATGACATAGCGTGGGTGTATCCACCATGGTCATTACCAGGAATAGTGTCTGTGGCCAAACGGAACCAACACGATGTACAGATCGGTGAGCAGACACCGGTGCACTAAACCGTGTTTATATTTAGGGTAAAACGATCCTAAACCCTGAGGAACCATGTCTGGTGGACTAACCAGTTGTGTGGTGCTTTGTCGTACCAATGTGTGAGGATCCGGATGCAGTGATCCAAAACCACGGTGTACTGGGTTACCCGGTTGGCGTTGCATCAGCATGTCACTCCTGCAGGCTATCCATACCCCTAACGGGAGGTGTGTTCCTTGGTATGACCTACATCGTATTAAACCCCTGGCCAGGTGATCATTAGTTGGACTGGTGACGGATCTGGTTGCTTGGAAGAGTAATCAGAGGTACAATATATATGGTCAACCTGAAAGAAACCGAGTCATATGAGCACTCAAGTCTGACGGTATTCTCCACCGCTCGAGTTGCATCATAGCACCAAATGGAGGGACAACGGATTTACCATACTAAGCGGAGAGCAGGGGTATTTGGAAGAACATAGTAAGTCCGGGGGGATTGGAGTGTAGCCTGTGTCGCACTCTGGGTGGCTACGCAGGTTAACTCAGACTCAGAGGATCGATGGTACACTCGGGTAGTGTGTCGATCGAGTCTAAGTTAGAAGCCATGAACCCTGGTCCCTGAAGGTTCCACCTTATCGATATTATGTACGGTTCTTATACCATCTCCTCGAAACACAGAATGTAGTTAGAGGAAGCGAGAAGTCCAAGCCTACGCTCCGTGAGTGCTTTGTACTAGTGCACGGTAGATGCATAGCTACGTGTGTGCACTAAGGGAAAACCCTAGGTTAGTGCAGAGATGCATGTAGTAATTCCTTCCCATAAGTGGACTTTGCCACATAGGTGCGATGCACCGGGACATGTTGCGAGTTGACTAGTTGACTTCACTAGGGGCACCCTACGGGAACCTCAGAGAATAGTGAAATCACTGGTGCACTTCACTTATGTGTGCCTTGCAAAGTCTCATACACGAGGAACGGCCAACTAGTGACATAAGGATGTTTTGGTCATACCATGCGCCACTATGCACTAAGGGGGCCGGCCCTAAGTGTTGGGAGACTGGTCAAGGCCGGCCCCATTGGTTTCAGGAGGTTGTTGCCTCCGATAAAAGGGCCGGTCATAAGGCACAGAAAACGGGCTGGTTTTGACCGTTTTCAAAACCAAGGAAAAGATAGAGATAAAAGAAGAGATATATAGGAAGAGGTTTGAATTAATCAAACTTATCCGTTAGGGCTTTATCCAAAGGATATGGTAGCCCTATATAAGTGCAATGGGGAGAAGGGGGGTCGGCCATGCATGTTGCAAGCCCTAGGGCCGGCCATGCAAGCATGGGGAAACCCTAGCCGCCCCCTCTCCTCTCTTCTCTTCTCTTCTCCTCTCTTGTGTCTCTCTCCCTCGCTTGCGCCATTAGATAGCGACTCGTCTTCCTCGCGTGATGTTTCGTAGAAGGAGAAGACTCGTCGTATGGAGGCACTCAGAGATCCATCGATGAGGTGCCATGCATCGTGTGAGATCGGGTGAACTAGAAGACATCTCCCGCAACCTTTTGCTGTCCAGAATCTGCATAGAAAATAAGCGCTATTTCTGTGATTCCGGGAGCTATAGAAGTCCAAACGAGATGAAACTTGTTGCAAAAGTTGCATCTCGAAGTTGGCTACCTCCAGTCCAAATTTTAGCCCAGTCGGAGTTCAGAGCAGAAAGTTATGGCCGTCACCGAAGCTATATCGATCAAATCCGAGCCCGTCTCCATCAACAAAGAAAAAACTTGTCGCGGTGAAAGAATCCACACGCATGTATGATCTCTAACATGTAGATCTAGCATAGATAGAACATGCATACATGCTAGATTGTTCTTTCGCGTTAGATCGTCGTTAGGGGTTCGCATAGTTACCATGCTAGATTCATACACGCATGTGTAGATCGTTTCGATGAAATTTGATATGTAACGCACACCGCTCACGGCCTTCGGACCTTTACATTGCTTCCGCTGCGGGCCTCTGCCAGGGATTTATTTCCAACACGTTCCACTTCCACAAGCTCATAGAATTGTATATGTAATCTTTAATATATAAAGAGCAATGATATTCATACCGAAAGCTTTTATCGATTCTCTCATACAGAATGATGTGGCATACAATCACAACGGCCCTTTTTCTATCGATTAGGGTTGAGTGCAATTCACCGGTCACGGTTGGGTTAAATAGACAGTTATATATGATTTTGACTCATCATTCTATGTGAGAGATTCAATAAGAGCTTTCAGCTCAAATAGTATTTTTCATATTTAAAACTATAGGCCCCACATCTCAAGGCATGTCAATGCTTCCCTGCACACAGGGTTGCAGTAAAGTATTATTCCTTTTATTTTAGATGAAATAAAGAAAAATAAACTTGATTTTGAAAAATTGCCCTAATTAGGGGGTGTTTGGGTAAACATTTTTTGTTCTCTTATGTGTTAGTTCAAAGGAATTTAGCCACACACGGTGGAGAGCCCTAGGAGAGGAAACCATGGATGCAGCCACATCTATGGAAGCAGTAGTAACCGAAAAAATGGTGTTCGGTGCACGGCAATTGTGTCGGGCGGCTAACAACTGCCACTCAACCAAACATGGGACCTACAGAAAATGTGCCCGCTTAAGTGATAAGTGGTGTGGCAACGGGGTGCAATCGCTAAACTACACAAAATTAAATTTTACATTCAAAAAATTACTTATTTGTCTATTTTCTTTTGTTGTGTCCTAACATTATGATCATTTTTTTTAATGGGATTTCCTTTGTAATTGATCCTATCAGGAACAAAACCATCATTTTATATTGGGAGGGGCCAAAGCATAATAGTTTCATTTGAGGGGGTCCAAAGCATGAACTCAAAAAAAAATTATTCTAATATTCAAGACTTTTACTACATAATTTTAAAAAGAATATAATTGAGGGGGGGGGGGGGGGCATGGCCCCCCTTGGTCCATACATAGTTCCGTCCCTGGTCCTATGTTGTTGAAATACGGCTTCGTTGTTGTTATTGTTCATAACACCGCCGTTATTTCTGTACAAGAAGAAACCCTACCTACCTAGGATGCAAAGAGTAACAATTAGGGTTTGAAACCAATATACATAGGATGATGTTTGCCAAATAGAATGTGAAATAATATATATGGTGAAATTTTATAGTATGCATTTGACAAAAAGAATTTGTAAAAGAGCATGATACCTATTTTGATTATAGATTATGTAGTGCAACATATAATTTAAGTTATTTATTTTATATTATTCATTGAGCTGGTGTGTGCAATGCAATTAAGATACAATAGTATATATATTGAAATCAAAGTAGCCTAACTAGGAGCTTATATTGTGGACAAGCCTCTGAAAAAGGCATTGATCTTTTGTATCAGAATTGAGATTTTTCAATCTTTTTTCATAATCATTCGATAATGCTTGTCAAAGTTTGTTTCATAATTTATTTTTACTTTAGAGAATGCTACTATTTTGCAAACATGAGTTATAGTTGAAAATTTGTTACCCAATACTAACAGTAAGCATGCGCACAGACACGAGAGAGAGAGAGAGAGAGAGAGAGAGAGAGAGAGAGAGAGAGAGAGAGAGAGAGAGAGAGAGAGAGAGAGAGAGAGAGAGAGAGAGAGAGAGAGAGAGAGAGAGGGTCCTCAAAAGGTCTTAACGGTTTATATTTTCTTATAACGTTATTTATGACTTGAAGTAGGGTAGCAATATATATTGATTCATAAGGCCTTATATAATGAAGATTAATGTTTTAACAATGCTTAATGTCAACGGCTATTGTCTTCTAATATTTACGATATAAAGAGAATTATATATGATAACACAAACCAAGTAAAATATATTGCTACCCCATATCACAGAGTAAACATAACACAATACTTAATTTAAGTGGTTTTGATAGTTTGATTTTCAGCAGAATAAGATAATATGAGAGGTCTTCATCAGTCTCTTTGTATAACGCCCCACTTTTGCCACACACACGTATTCATGCCCATATATCCTTAATGGAATACCGATTATCTTAAATTTTGGATGAAGGAGTCCATTGACTATCCTCGATTTTTTAAGTTAATTGGTCCATAAATAACTATTAATTAGAAGCCTATTAAGATGATATAATGAGCAAAAATTAATAATGCAATTGCAAGTTACCTATGGTAGCGTCGTTTTTGAAGCGTCCATTCCAATTTTGATTTATTCCAAACAAAATGTAAAGGAGATTGATGTACTTTAACTTTTATCTAAAATGATATTCTTCATGGGCTCCATATCACTTTGTTATTATGAATTTTGAACTTTTATCTTAACACACTATTCGATCCTTGCTACCAATTTCACAATATTTCACTATTTTTTTTTGAAAAAATGACGACAAAGATGTTCTAAGGGATAATATATCATCTCTGCAATTCATATTCATATATACTCCAACATGCTTAATATTGGGAGGATCTTGTACCTAGAATGTAAAATGTGTAACTTCATTATGGTACCACTCCTTGTGGACAATTACCCGAGATCGATTCTCGCTTCAGCCAGGTGCTCTCCTTCAGGTTAGATGGGCCTCTCCAATTCGTTGTGGGCTAAGTGGACCCTTTCCAGTGTTTGCTCGTATGGTGGCTTCCTTGTCTGTAGTGGACTAGGTCCTACCTAGTGTATTTGTTCCATGATGGCAACTTCCGGTTATCCAATGACCCCCCAGTAATGTAACCCCTCCTCCCAAAAAAAAAAACTTCATTTAAACTTTTCTGAATATATTTTGAATAAAAAATATTCAATCTCTTAAATCACTAATATTGCTCCAAGCCTGGATGCTGAAGGTTGTGCTGTGGAAAAAATTAATAGGAGAGAGATAAAACATAGGCAATACATTTCTTTTAATGTGATTCACCCATAGATAAGCTACATTCACGAATTACATCTTTCTTCATGGTAACGGTACACAAAGACCATCTCAATGGTTTGTCTAACCATCTGCCACGCTCTGACACTATAGTCCATCGCCCGTCGATGATCCGTGGCAACATCTTAGCCAGTGTTCAGCTTTTGACACCTCTTGCGTCCATCGCCTCAGAATCACTGCACGTCAATGGTGTTCAGCACTAGACACCCGTCGACGCCTCCTCCAGCAACCTATTGGCTGTTTTATCAGGCCATCAATTGATGCTTGGACAACCCGCTAGTCGGTAACTCCGCACACTGCTGCTGCTAGCAGCCATGCCCGTGACCTCTCATGTTCCACTACTCATAAGATCAACGAGCATCCACCGTCTGTCAATGACCTGTCGATGCCGCCTCCTGCCAATTGTTGGTTGCTCCATCCGGCTACTCAATTGTGCATGGTCAAGTCGCAAGTTGGTGACTCTGTTGCAACTCTTTTGCAGTCAGTGCTTCGCATATCCGTGTCTCTGTGCATTCCTCGCTTGAGCACTTGGTGCCCGTCGACACTCTCTGCATGCCTGTCATCCTGCAGGCATGCCCATGTCTGAGTCTGCCGCACTATCGCACACCCATCGGCAACCCCATGTCAGTACTCATCGATTCCTTCGTCGTTGTCGCCCTTCTGCACTATAGGCGTGCCTACAACTGTGCTCTCCACCATCACGACCGTTGTTTCCTCCGTCGTCTGCACCGGTGCCCGTTGGTACCCCCACCAGCTACTTGTCGGCAACCCCTTCAGCCCACTCTTCGGTGGCTAAAATAGTTGTACGTCGGTCACTCTGTGTTATCGAGGTGCTCCCCCTCGATCCGGCACCCGCACGTGTCTATGCCATCATGACGCTCAGACGTGATCCCTTTGGTGTCGCGCTCAGCAGCTAAGCTGACCATCAAACCCGGTTGCTGCCTGCAACCAGATGTCACCGTCTCCTGTATGTTTTCGGCATGTGACTCGTTGGCCTTAGGACCCGCCTCGCTTTCGTCCGTTGCTTGCGATTGAGCCGACCAGATCCTTCAACAGAACGAATCCTGCACATGTTCCTAGACCATCATGCTCTCCTGTGATAGTTGGTTGTCGACCTACTTGGGCCCAATGTTGATTCCTTGCGGCTTCCACCTTGCACTTGGTCACCAGCCATCCCCGAGGAAGTTCTCCTCGTCCTTGGTGCTCGTTGTGCCAAGGAGAAGGTGCCTTGGCTGCACCCTCCTCTCGTCCTTCGTCACTTTCCGAGGGGAGGTGTTGCATCTGCACCTTTCCCTTGGGTTCTCAAGCTCAGCCAGTCAACGTCCATGTCTGCTCTACCTTGCCGGGGAGGAGGTGCAATGACTGCACCCTTCTCCCGGCCTTGCTATTGGAGGTGCGACCGCTCCTCCCTCCAAACTCTCGGGATTCTCTGCATCGGCTCCTCTAGGGTTTCCTTCAGTTGCACTAGACGGCATGCTCGACATCTACAGATCTGAGGACGCCCTCCTATTTTGTAGAGACTCCAACCAGGTTGTTTGGCTTGCACTCCAAACAATCTGTTACTTTGCTTGTGTGCAGCACGAGGGTATTAAAATCCTATATATAGCGGTTACCTCACCCGGCCTATATCTTAGATTTATAATTTTCATTCCATTATCTATAAAGCATGCACTGATCGTCTAGACATCCGAGGCTCGAAAGCCAGTAAGTGGTCAGAGCTTTATTAAGTCCATATTTCTAGTACGGTATATGTCTAAATCTTTTTTTTCTTCTCTTGATCACACAATAACAGTAGAAAATAATATTGATTATGATATGCATTAATAGGATACATGTGAAATAATGCTCCTATAGCCGGAGGCATTGATATTTATAAAGTGGGTTCTTTTAAAACGAAGTATTCATTGTATATATAAAATAAGAGGAATGCTTGGTTGCGCTGTGCGCTGCCGAACCCAAATGCGCTGCGCACTGAGAGCCGTCCGATCGAAACCGATCAAACGGCCCGGCCTAATTCCCGCTCCCGCTCCCGCACCGCACCGCACAGCTTACACCGCACCGCACCGCACCGAACAACAACCGTCTGATCCCACCCAACTGTCCGATCCAGCGGCTGCTGCACATTTCGCTGTTACTGTAGCGGCTACAGTAACAGCGAAATGTGATTCGGACCGTTCGATTCCCCCCAAACTTTTCGATCGAACGGCCCGTAACACATTTCGCTGTTACTGTAGCGGCTACAGTAACAGCGATATGTGTTTCTGGCCACTCGATTCCCATCAAACTGGATGATCGAACGGCTCGCAACACATTTCGCTGTTACTGTAGCCGCTACAGTAACAGCGAAATGTGCAGCGGCCGCTCGATCGGACAGTTGGGTGGGATCAGACGGTTGCTGTTCGGTGCGGTGCGGTGCGGTGTAGGCTGTGCGGTGCGGTGCGGGAGCGGGAGCGGGAATTAGGCCGGGCCGTTTGATCGGTTTCGATCGGACGGCTCTCAGTGCGCAGCGCATTTGGGTTCGGCAGCGCACAGCGCAACCAAGCATTCCTCTATAAAATAAACTAAAAATATTTTGGGTTTCGGTTTGGGCTTGGGTTGGGATCAGTGGTTGTCCATACCTAGCCCGACCCAAAGCCCAATCTAACTCTATTGAAATAGCCCACATCAGGCCCTGCTCAATGGGCCTTGGTCTGGCCTGAGCCCATTAACTGCCATTACTGTCAGAGCCAGAGACAGAAGAAAACTTAGTCCGTGGACGCCTGGGGCTCTCATCAGCCCAGCTCTCCTTACCATGGAGACAGATCGTACGGAGATACACAAGGTTACCTGACTTGGCCCAAATATCTTGGGCCCAAACACACATGTATCCATGGGATGGCTCTAGCAAGCCCATTAACACCATAAACTTGAATCGGGTAAAATCAAGATTGGACCCAACCCGACCTAAATGGGTCGGGTTGGTTTGGGCATTTTGACTAAATGGATTGGTTCGGTTCTATGTTTTGTAGACCCGACTTAATACGGTCGGTTACGGGTTGGGGATTGGGTAGACCCGACCCAACCCGAGAACCGAACTCATATATAATAGGCCACTTATATATGCCACAGTAGAGATGGCAACGGTGCGGTTTTGGACAAAACCGAAACTGCACCGCAACACCGAACCACCACACCGCACCGCGGCGGTGTACCGTATGTAAAACCGAAACCGCACCATGCGGTGCGGTGCACCACGGTTTAACATTATAATGATCTAAATGGTACGTTTTTTTGCGGTTTTGGGCAAAACCGAAACCACACCGCAACACCGAAATTGTACCGCACCGCGACGGTTTTATATTTTGGCAAACTAAAACCACACCATACGGTGCGATTTTTCGCGGTTCTCGGTTTTAAATCGCACCGTTGCCATCCCTATGCCACGGGATTGGACTACATCACTCTAGCATCCAATGTTAGTTGTTTGCTAATATTGAACCAACTACCAAGAGAATTTCCAAATAAAAAAAAACTACAATGAGAACTTCCAACCAAAAAAAAAAAAACTACCAAGAGAACTCAATGGATAGATAAAGTCTAAAGTCAATCAGGGACCACCAATTTGCTAGTAAATAATCAATGTCCTTTATTTTTTTAGACCAACTACCAACCCAAAAACCGACGCGAACCAACCCAACCTTAGTGTTGTTTGGGTTGGTTCGGGTTTCAATATGGTAAAACCAAACTAGTTCGGTTCCGGGTTGGTTCAAACCCGACCCAAGTTGCACCCCTTACTTATAGCAATTCCTCCTACTTTTGTTAAAAATAGTAGTCAAAGAGGTTTTCTTTCTTTTTATATTTTCGACGACGTCAGTAAGTGTCATTGCATAATTTGAAGCCTGCCAAATGCAAGAATGCAAAGTTGCTAGGGGAGTTGGCGATAAGCTCTTTATAGAAAATGCTTTTAAGCACTAGTCCTGATAATTGTTTCGTTTAAGCTAAGACCCAGTCCGACACCTATATATTAACCTCTGTTGACCTGTTCAACCCCTAGAAAATGACTAAAATACCCTTACCATTATCCCAATGTCTTAATTGAATTTATACTCCACTAGCCCCCAATTGATACTCTATAGTTGCTACAGTGATTTGACTTTAACATAAATAATCTAGAGTATACATTCGGTTGCTACAATAAAATCATTGTAGCAATCAAATTTATACTATGTTAACTTGAATTTATATTTAGGTTCTGTAGCTACAATGATTTCAATTTGGAAAAATGGAGTATAGATTCAGGTGTATATGGAGTATAAATTCGGTATCTATAGTACAATGATTTCAATGTAGCAGCCAAATCTATACTCCGGAATATTACCGCTACAGTGAAATCACTGTAGCAACTTTTGAGTATAAACTCAAGTGTATATGGAGTATAAATTCGGTTGCTACAGTGAAATCATTGTAGCAGCTACAATGATTTCACTATAGCAACCAAATTTATACCTTGAATTATTAGTGCTACAATGAAATCACTATTGCTGCTGCGGTGTTTTGGGTCTCCTATTGGAGATTTCATTGTACAACGCACGTAATTATACATTGTGTTCTACATGGGTAGTTAGAGGGGCAAACTTGTCATTTTAAAAAAAAAAGTAAGGGAGGGACTTAATACACTACAACATAGTTAGAGGGATTTATCAAACCACAAGATTAATTAGAGTGGCGTTAGACTAATAATCTTATTTTTTTCCTTGTCAGATATTGTTTGTTTTTGCCCACAGGTGCACC
Source organism: Chamaelirium japonicum (assembly GCA_947650365.1). Taxonomy (NCBI): domain Eukaryota; kingdom Viridiplantae; phylum Streptophyta; class Magnoliopsida; order Liliales; family Melanthiaceae; genus Chamaelirium; species Chamaelirium japonicum. The sequence continues at coordinate 7,867,847 of OX393557.1, forward strand.
CTTTCTTTAAGCAACACACGACACAAGATAAGCCCCGGATTCGATTTTGCGAGCATCCGAGAGGAAAACAGTAGGGTTAACCACTGAGATACAACCGTAATTGTGAGTTTTTTTTTTTTTAGAGAGAGAGAGAGAGAGAGAGAGATGTGGGCATGGAAACTAGTCCATCATTGGTGCTCCTGAAAGGCAGGCAAGAGATAGAGGAGACATAATTGTTACCGCTGGCTTGGACTGGAGTGTTCTATGAAGCAAGCAAACCACTTGGGAATGATTGCTATGTGAACACTACCCTTGGAGGAAAAGGAAAGCCTCCAATGACTACTTCCTCACAATATGGTGTGTGATAATATATATGCTTGCTCTAGCTATTTTCTTGATCTTATCCAAACCTAATTAATATGGTCTGCTTTTCTACCTATATATGTTGATAGCATGGGCTCTTGGCCTGGTGATACTTCCTCTCTCCCATGTTGGAGAGGTCCCCTATTTGACTCCTGATGTGGACACTGTAGAGCGAACTTTCCCCCATGGCCGTTGTGCTTTGTTTGTGCGTGCGAATCCTGGCCGTTGATATCATGTTTACAGGATTATAGAATTAATAAATAGCTGGCCGTTGTGTCTTGTTTGCGCTTGTGAATCATGGCCGTTGATCGATTCATGTTTACTCCATGACTAGACTCAAACCAAATGACTGTGTTGTCAGTCTTCCTCCTCCATCACCCCTCATTCCTCTTCCTGCCCTCCTTCCCCTTCCCATTCCTCCTCCTCCTACTCTCCCCTTTCTTCTTCCTCCTTGCCGAAAACCTACCCTGCTAAATACGTGCAAGTCGAAATCAGTGGGCGTGGTATGAAATTGTACGTTCAATGGCTGTCCATCAAAAAATTTAACACTAGACCGGTCGCAGACGGCCAACACTGTCGTTTGTCGCAACAAATCAATATGGTGTGGAACTGTTCGATGACAATGGTGTGGATATGTTCGGAGGATAGATCCACACGATGTTAATTGGTTGATTGCCACCGAACAGTTTCAGACCGTATCAGTTTGTTGCAACCAACATGACTCCAACTGAGTTAATGTTTCTGCATGGAGTGAATGAGGAGAAAAAGAGAGGAAAAAGGAGGAAGAGAAAGAGGAATGCTTTGAGAGGCCATAAAATGATGCTTTGAGAGTGAGGGGAACTGAAAGGAGCATGCTTCCATGGTCATATTTAGTGGGGCCCCTATAATTGGGGAAGGGGAAAGAAAGAAAAGGTGAGCCCTATCATAGCGAAGCATCAGGTTTTTCTTTCATACCCCCACTCAGTCGCTGTGCTCTAAGCCTTCAATGGCACACTATTATTACTTTTTGGGTAATGTGGGTAAGGTCCTTAATAACAAATCAGTTCAGTGTAATTGATGGATTGAAGATGCCTATAGCTTAAGGTCACTTATCAACAGATCCGTTCAGTGTAAAGGACTGTAGTTTACACCAAATCACTAAAACACCCTCACCTACCACTCCTTTCTCCCCTCTCTCTCGAGCAGCGAGCACAACCAACGAAGGCAACAACAGGTGCAAGCATTGGAGGAGGCGGCGACGACAGCGAACACGAGCAGCGGCGCGAGTTGCAACTGCTCTCGTACGGCAGACATACGGGTTTGAGTTGGATTAGGTTTAGGTTTAGTATTAGGTCTAGGGTTCATCCCATGACCTATAGATCTTAGGGTTTATGATTTGGTTTAGTCTAGAAAAGAGTGGTATGAAGTAAAAATTTAAAGAGTAGTGAGGGGTATTTAATTTTGTCTTGGTAATTGGTTGTCCTTTAGATTAGTTGATTTGTTGATCAGGGACCTATCACTTAGTCCTCCATTGTTTTTTTTTTTCTGAACAGACGGAAATAGGACAGGTCGCTAGAGCAAGGGCTCAAAAAGGTCCAGAGATCGAAACGGGGCACGAGAAGTATATATGTTCAAAGTTACTTTAGAGTCGCCTGACGCAGGAACTTAGGGCTGCAAATGAGCCGAACTTTGATCTGTTTGAGCTTGTTCGTTTATTAGACAAGTCTAATTTTCAGGCTTAAACTTGACTTGTTTAATAATAGAGCTACGCCGTGCTAAGTTTTTGTCTGCTTAAGCATGGCTTGTTTATTAAACGAGCCTAAACTTTAAATTAGACTTCGTTCAATTAGTCATTAAACGGTTCCTTATCGATGCATGCCACATGGCACTAGTGTCATCGTCGCCGTCAGACTTGAGTATGTGTGCCACCGTGAATTGCACTTAGCCACAACAGCTGGGATGCATTTAGTGCCACGTGGCGCGCATTGGACGGCTACGATTTCCAAACGTAGGTTGCTGGAACGGTAGAAGACTCGGAACTCCTACAACCTTCGTCATGCTTCGCTGGGACCTACGTAGGCCCAGTGGGTTAAGAAAACGTCTATGTGACGTAACGAACTTAGTCTTCTTTAAAGTGGGCCCCGCCTCATCGTGCAAAAAGGTAGAACAATCACTTGATGTACAGTGTGGTCTATCATTGGATGACCGGGGACCGGGCCCCGACCGCGGGAAACCGAGCAAATACCCAACCTGAGAGGAGTCGAACCCGTGAAACCGGTACTATTGTCTACCAACGGTGAACCTATGGGTTTCGACTCCTCTCCCCTGATGATGATTATTTGGGCAGCTGATACGTGACGATCGGAAATTCAACAGTCATGATCTAGGTCATGGGATGAACCACAGGAGATGCCATCACCGTCATCCACCATCTATCGTTGCTGGCCACCGTCGTCGTAGACAGCTGGCCACCATCGCGACAACGAACACCCCTGCCGACCATCGACTATCTGCCGCCGTCTTGGTAGATGGCAGTCGACAAGTTTGATCGTCGACGAGGATGACGACTGGAGGTGGTGGCAACCCCCTTTGGGTTCATCCCATGACCTAGATCAGGGGCGGATCTAAGAGTGGGCTCGGCCGGGCTACAGCCCGGCCGAGATATAGGAAAAAATGTTGTTTTTTAGGCCCAGCCCAGCCCTGCCCCACAAATAGCCCGGCCCACTAGCCCAGCCTGCTTAAAACCCACCCGATCTCCTATAAGGTAAACTGTTCTGTTCTTTGGGGAGCGGCGCTCTCATCTCCCCGTTTCTCCCGGAGTTTGGACTCCGGACCGGCACCGCACGGCAGCAACGCCGAGAGCCAGTCGAGGGTACTTCGAGCACCAGTCAAGCGTGTGTGGGGAGTCGCCGAGTCGGGCACCTTGGCCGCTCGGGTGTGGTGACAGCAAGGCTGCAAAGGCTTCAAGAGTTCAAGGCTTCAAGCCTTCAACCATCGGTCCAGCAAGTGAGTTTTCCAATCTACTTCTCCTCCTCCTCCTCCTCCTCCTCCTCCTCCTCCTCGGATGATTCGAAATTCGGATGGGAAAAGAACATCAAAATTTTTCTGATTTTTTCGGATCGGAATCATCCGAATCATCCGATGCTTTCGAACTTTTTGGATCGAAATTCGGAATTTTTGGAATACCTAACCCTTCCAATTTCGATCCGATTTTTTTCGGAACTTTCGGAATTCAGATTTAATTATACGGTGCCATAATCAGAATATTTTGAATCGGTTTCGGACGGAATCAGAATTTCCGTTCCAACTTGCATGGATCAAAACTCAAAATAGCCTCTTATTTTTCTTCTTTTTGAACCAAAACCCGAAACACGAGAATTTCTATTTTTTTTCTTAATCTTAGCCCTAAATCGTGCAAATATTTAGGGCTGGCAATTTCAGACCCGACACGGCAGACCCGACACGAAGTTAGCGGGTCTGGGTCAGGGCTAAACGGGTTCGGGTCGTAAACGGGTCGACACGATAGACCCATTTAATAAACGGGTCGGGTCCGGGTTTAGGGTCTGGACACGGTAGACCCGGGAAGACCCGTTTAGTATTGAACGGGTCATGTCGGGTCGGGCCGATCGGGTCTACCCGCAATCTGATACTATAATATATAATACCAGCGGGTCTTTCGAGTCAGGTCGGGTCGAGTCGAATTGGGTCGGATCGGGTCAACTGTATAGACCCGGGTGATAAACGGGTCTTACCGGGTCTTATCGGGTCTACCCGTTTATTCGCGGGTCGGGTCGGGTTCTCTTTGTAGTTGGTTCAACATTAGCAAACACATAACGTTTAGTCGAGTCCACAAAACATAGAACCAAACCAACCCGTTTAGTCAAAATACCCGAACCATTTAGGGGTGTGCATCGATTCGAAACCAACCTATTTTGGCAAAACCCAAATCGATCAAACCTTGGTCGATTTTGAGGATTTCCAATCCAATCCAAACCAAACCAAACTGAGATTGGAATCCAATCCAATCCAATTAAAGTCGGTTTGGATTGGATTGGATGGTCGGTTTTCCTACTTTATGGTCTGTTTTTATATCTTTTTTATATTAATAAAGCTTTCTCATACTGTCAATATTCGTTTAACAAATCATACTTAGTTTTTCTTTAATGTCTATAATAAAATTTTTATTATAAAATAATTAGTTTAGGTTCAGCCCAGCCCAAAATAAATTCCTAGCTACGCCCCTGACCTAGATCATGATCGTTACTGGTAAGGGAGATGGAGAGGAGTCGAACCGAACCCGAACGTATGGGCGTATTCAACTCGGAACACAAATCTAAAGGCAGATGATGGTGCGGAAGGCCTCCGGTTACTGGAGGTGACGAGAACAGTAGTATAATACCTACCATTACATAGGGGGTGACGGGGACGGGGACGGCGACGGTGATGACGGCGGTGACATCAACGTCCCAGCGGAGCCGGGTTAACAACTAAACTAAAATGGAAAACCTAACTAATCGGGACGTCAAGCCCGGCAGGCTCCGTCTATAAATACCGGAGGCCTCGGCTCCTCCTCTCCATTCGAATCGGCCTTTCCCTCGAACGAACCAGACCTCCCCTCCTCCATCGATCTCCATTAATGGCGGCGAAGGTCTATATAGTGTAAGAATCTCTCTCTCTCTCTCTCTCTCTCTCTCTCTCTCTCTCTCTCTCTCTTGTAATCCTTTCAGTTTTTTATGCGGCATTTCTTGGAGAATTAGGTTTAGATCGGGGGATCTGATGCGCCGGTGCATCGATCTACGGTTAGGCGGAATTCACAAATCGCCGGATCCTTTGGTGATTGGGGATCTCGTGTGTTTTTTAATCGCAATCTCATGGATCTTGATTTTTTTTTTAATTTGTCCGTTCGTTTCCTGATCATACGTTGTGATCCGCTGATCAGATTGTTACTCTTTTGGATCCGGATGATATTAGGGAAACGCATTTTATCATCAAATCGTCTCATTTGAGCGTTATTTCCGTTGAAAGTTCTTACATTTAATGCAAAAATTACTCAAACCCAATGATACGCTGCTGGGCTAGAGAAAGAAATTGATAAAATTTTGAATCGTCACCTGTGGGATGCATCAATCGTGATTTTTGGGGGTTTTTACTTTCGGTTTTGCCTAAAACCCCTCGGACTTAATTATTATAATTATTTAATGTTGTCAACTCTGGAGTGGTGAAAACGCAATAAAAAGGGGGAAAAGAGTTCCCTATGCAGCATTATCGTTATGTTCTTGGAGCATCTTGTTTGTCTTTGATGATCCGGGAGTCGGGTCTCTATCAAGAGAGTAGGTTGTGCTTCTAAATAATTATGGTTTTTTTTTTCTTTCTTTGACTTAAGGGCGGGGCTCGGCTCTTTATGTCCCCTTCCCCACTTCCCTTTCATTCTAGTGCTGTCGATTGATACTGTGTCTTGCTTTATTACTAGGACTGGTGACCAGAAAATTTGCTGAATCCCATGCAGTAATCTTGCTTTACCCAGACAACCGCTTTTTGTTTTTGGGGTAATGTGCCTGTGGTCCCTGACAACAGGTCGATTCGGAGTAAAGGATGGGCATAAAATGGATATACCCATTACCTAAGGTCTCTGTTCGATAGATCCGTGCAGTGTAAAGGACTGCCGAAATCCAAAATTACCCTCACCCAAACCCAAATTGCCTCCACCTATCCTCGAGATCGATGGCGAGCAGCCGTGGCGCCTTGGCCTCCACCTCCTATCCTTCCCCGACGCCTCCTCCTTCCTCTTCAACGGCGCGAGCAGCAGAGACAAGAAGGAACGAGGGATGGAGGGGTTCAATTAGGTTTAGAATTTCCGAGGTCTAAGGTTCATCCCATGACCTATAGATCTTTGGTTTCGAGTTAGGTTTAGTGTTAGGTTTAGGTTCGGTTCGTCTAGATCTAGGGTTCATCCCATGGCTCATAGATCGTTGGGTTTAAGTTTTTGTTTAGTTTTGAATGGAGTGGCGTCGAATGAAAATTTTTTAGTGAGGGAAGGGTATTTTTGTCCGGCAACTTGGCTGTCCTTTAGGCCAATTGAACTTTTGACCAGGGATAGACCGCTAAGTCCCTTTTTTTTTTTACTTTTTTAATTCACTGATCAAATATTTTTGTATATCTTTAGATAATCCATTGCCCTAAATAAAAATGAATGGCGAAGGATTCATAAAGCCGGCCTCAAGTAGATGGGACATGGCTTGATGGTTATGGTTTACATAATCCATTCAAGTAAATGTTGTATATGATATCATAGAGAAAGGGCTTAATATAAAGGTCTCCAACTGATAGCTCTGTTGGTAAAACATATGTAACCTGTTGGCTTGGTCAAGGGTTTGAATATGTGCTTTGGCATGTTTTCTTTTGTTTTGGAGTGGCGGGCCTCCCTCTCGCCCTAGTGGGCATGCCTTCCAGCCTGTGGGAGTTGTTAAAATCGAGGCATTTTTCTCACTCTTTTGGCGAGTTTTGATCCTTGGTTAGTGCGCCGGCGCACTAACATGTGATGTACTGACTACTTGGTTCCTTTCAGTAAAAAAAAAAAAAGTTCTCACGTCTGATCAGCCTATGGTTGTTTAAGTGATAGCCCAATAAAGGATCAGTATCCCTTTCATCTCCTATGTGTTACATAAAACCAAAACTGGTTTGCTTTTATGCCCCCTATTAATCCATCAATAAACCCAGAAGCCCCAAACAAAATTTCCATGCACTTGCAGCCAAGTAATCTGTTCAATTGACTTTTGGCGCACCGATAAATTTGTGTTAGCATGAGTTTACCTCCTGTAATATGATCCACCATTGCTATGATCCCTCATGTCATTAAAATTAAACTGACAAAACACGTTTCTCTTTGTGCATTCAAAATTTACTGCATAACCTTGTCATGGATGTACTATTCCACCGATCGTATATGGAATAATGCAACCCTAGTCCACCGTTCTTTTTTATGCACAAAATCTTCCTTTCAGACAATAATCGGGGGAAAAAACATGCAAAATCCATCAAATAAGTTATGTTGGCTTATTCGATTATATGCTAATGCAAATTCTTTAATTCAACACAATGAAAGAGATTCATTCATGGAAGAAAGGCGGCATGTTATCAAGAGCTCTTAGCCCAGTTCGCAAAAGTGCTGAAATTGGGTTTGGGGGTATTGGGTTCAAGCCTCCAAAGCAGAGAAGAGGCTACATGTTTTTTTTTTCTTGCCATATGCAGCAACATCTGATTCTTATCCCGCCGTATGGGGTCGGGCTATGGACAACAATTCGAAGTCCAAGAGTGCCCCACAAAGAAATGAACAAAGATTTTCAGATTGACTGTCAATCTGACACCAACCCTCCTAGGAATTGTGCCAAGGATCTTGGCATATATTAATCAATTTTCTATGTCTTATAGTTCTCCTAATTGATGCCAAAATGGAATTTCTATATATTAATCAATTTTCAATGATCCTACAGGTACTACTCTATGTATGGACATGTTGAAAAGCTAGCAGAAGAGATTAAAAAAGGTGCTTCATCAGTCGAAGGAGTGGAAGCTAAGTTGTGGCAGGTTTGTGCTCATGAGCTCCTACCATGACCTACTTTCATAGGAACATCAGCTCGAAGATTCTAACTAAGCCATGTTCTATGAGCTACTTGGCTAATAAGTAATAAGTAATAACTCTATTGGACTGCTCTATTCTGTGCGCAGCGACAATATCCACTGTCATTCAGTGGTCGAGATTGATCCCATTGGCATATGATAATTTGATCGTATAAATCTAGGACTCCGATATTGTCAATTAATGATAACAAAACTGTCTTTATATGCACCATTTGACTAATAATTCTATGGACTGATCTATTCCGTGCGCAGCGACAATATCCAGTCATTCGATAGTCGAGATTGATCCCATCGTCATATAATTCTTTGATCCTATAAATATAGGGCTCTGATAATGTCAATTTTTGATAACAAGAATTTAGCGCTAACCTGGCCCGACCCGAACTTGTGAGTGGGGCCCAAACCTGGCCCGACCCACAAATTAAATAGTTTGGGCTTGGCCCAAACCTGGCCTAAAACTCTTTTATGAAACTTAAGCCCAAACCCAGCCCAAATTGGGCCCGAACTTCTAACACGATATATGTCCAAATCTTCTTTTTTCCCTCTTGATTACAATAGCAAAAGGGGGAAATAGCATTGACTATGATAGGTAGTTAAAGGATATATATGACGTAATGCTCCTAAAGTCTGGGGTAATGAAATTTGTAATGCAGATGCAGGTAAAATTTTATATCAGTATATGTAAAAAATTAGAAGTAAAATAATTCAGGCCTTGGTTCGGGCTTTGGGGACAGATTTGCTTTGCCCATGCCCGGCCCATATGGTCTGGCTTGAATGTTCGAGCCTGGCCCAAATCCCAAGCTAATTTGATCCATATTAGGCCCAAATCGGGCTGGTCCGAGCGCATTTACAGCCATACAAGAAATTCCATAGCCAACAATACATTGTTATGGAAGTGACGAAAAAACAGCTTGTTGGTTGCTTATAAATTTATGATAATTTGATCATTAACTGTAGCTTATATTGAGTGAGCAGGTTCCTGAGACGCTCCATGAAGAAGTGCTTGGAAAGATGGGTGCACCTCCTAAAAGCGATGTGCCGATTATCACACCAACTGAGCTTGCTGAAGCCGACGGGATAATCTTTGGGTTCCCGACAAGGTTTGGAATGATGGCGGCACAGTTCAAAGCCTTCTTTGATGCAACTGGTTCGCTGTGGAGAGCGCAGCAGCTTGCAGGCAAGCCCGCCGGGATCTTCTACAGCACTGGATCTCAAGGCGGTGGACAAGAGACTACTCCGTAAGGGCCTTGCTACAACTTTTTTTAAAAAAATTTTGGAGCAAAATTGCTACAACTTACTTTTCCTTGCAGCTTTTATATTATAAGAATGGTCCTTTTAGGCACCATCATGATTAAACCTTTTATTTGAAGCAATATTATGATCCTGGAAATGGTGGAACACCTTTTCCTTTAGAACTGATGCCTTCAATACTCTCCTGCCATGGAGTACTATGCCTTTTCCCTTAGTTGGTTAAATTTGTTTTAGTGGGTAGTATACAGATCCTCTCATCAAATTTTGCCTGTGATGAAGTCTCTTTCATGTATGTGTTCTGCCATGGCCATACCTTATCATAATCCTATCGTCTCAACACCACAACCGATCATTACTAATGAGTGCGATCGTTTCATTAATAAATTTTAATCATGATAGGCATTGTCAAATCTACCACTTTCATCCAGCCGTTCATTTCTATCAATGGCCCTACCTTCATCTGCTTGCTCAACTTCTCATCTGATAGCCTCTTATCCATCAATTATAGTCGTATTGATGTTATGGGAATGTTGTTTTATTTCATCTCTTTGGCTTATAATTTGTGCTGCGAAGATGAATGCAATTCCTTGTATCAAATATTTTGTATCACCTTCTACCCTTTCATCTAGATTCTTTCCTAGTCTAACTAGCTAGGGTTGCTCCCTGGTTGCATGAGCTTAGACTGCGTAACCAAGAACGTGGGTATCCCTACCTACCAACTGGCTTTTTGGGTTCCTTGGCATGCCCCCCTCTCTTGCCAGGTCATGTTGGTTAGTCTTAGAGGGCTGTTGTTGTGAGATTTCCTCTATCCCAAAACCTAGGTTTTGAGATGAGGTCCCATCATACATATAAGGATTCCGCCCTCTACTTTACCGAGGTGGGACTAATCTTCCAACACTCCTCCTCATGTGCAGGCCAATCTTTTGTGGTCCTTGTCACGTGGATGATAGATGTGTGGGGACCACACCCGGCAGGTGAGTGTACGGTTAGACTCTGATACCATATGAGATTTCCTCTATCTCAAAACCCAGGTTTTGGGATGAGGCCCCATCATACATATAAGGATCGTTTCCGCCCTCTACTTTATCGAGGTGGGACTAATCTTCCAACAGTTGTCAGGTTGACAGTCAGTCATAAAATTCTTGTCAATCCTCCCTATACTCGACATCTTAATGTGATAAAACTTGGATGGTGATGAGTGTGTTGTTGTTATGCTGAGTAGCAATGCACATTGTCGTTACAGAATCTACATGTAGGATCCCCCCATAAATCCTACAAAGTGACATAAACTCAGATCATCTTAACATCATTGAACAACACTGACTGCCTTTGCCTCTGTTTGCAGTCTGACGGCAATAACTCAGCTTGCACACCATGGAATGATCTTTGTGCCCGTCGGTTACACCGCTGGGGCTGGGATGTTTGAGATGGAGAAGGTGAAGGGCGGGAGCCCTTACGGTGCAGGCACCTTTGCCGGGGATGGGTCCAGATCCCCGACGGAGCTCGAGCTGGAGCTAGCCTTCCACCAGGGGAAATACTTTGCCGGCGTCGCAAAGAAGCTCAAGGCCACCTCCTGATCCCCTCGCGCCTCCAACATACAAGTCTCTGCTTGCCATTCTATATTTACTTGTACAATTGCTCTTTCTCCCCCGTTTGCTCTTTCAGCTGCTGCGAGATCGTAATAAAACTAGTAGTTGGGTTGGGATTACTGGCAGCGAGTGTGCTTTGTTACGTGCTGCTATCCAGTTATGATGAACCACTGCGTACCTGTAATTGTTCTTTGGATGAAGTTTGTATTTCCTGAGAAAGGATGGACCTTTAGAGTATGAATTCATTGGTTCGTTCGGGACAAAGTGTCGCTCTCCGCGCCATGGTACTAAATCTAGATTAGGTTTACTATTGTTGTTTTTCATGAGGGACCCGTGGTCAGTACATTGCATGTTAGTGCTTAGAGCACAAGATAGACCAAGGTTCAAACCATACCTTCGCCACCCAGCACAGATAGAACTGGCACAAAGACGTGCGGGGGTGCACGGTGGTCGATTCAGGTGCTTTGCCACTAGGATGCTACCTCGGTCGCTTACAAAATCTCGATATATCCCATTTTATCTGCTTTTCCAAAATGGAAGATAAAGAATATTTCTGATTTTATCGAGAAATGTTGGTATATATATATAGCAAAATGTTTCGTTTTTTTTTTATATATCTCAAAGTCACAAAATCTAGTCTCTTAACCTTCCTCCTCGCTTTCCCCACATCAACAACTAGTAGTTCTCTGAATCCTTTAACCTTATTAATTTTATTTGAAAGGTAATAATTGCTGATTCCTATTGATAAAAAAAGAGGTGTGTATAACACCTTTGTACATCCCCAAAAAAAAAAAAAAAAAAATCAAAACCGAAAAAAAGATAAAAAGGAGGTGCAGAATAGAAAATCTGTTTCTCCATTGCAGCTGAAATAATTTAGGGGGAATTAACAAGAAGCCTCGGCAACAGCCACTCACCTTATCGAAGGCAACCTCTGACTTTAGCTCCTATCATTCCTTGATCTCTCATGCCTTGACATCCCACAATTTCAGCAGGGCTTAGTCCCTTAACCCAAGGTACATGCCAGAAGTCCAGATTGGAATCTTCCGACGTGGGATTCAAGAGGCTTTCGTTCGGCTCCTCCCTTCGACTCAAAATCTCGTTCCAAATCGCGGAATGGTTAGACGACTTGGTGGGACTCCAAAAGCTGGAATTCTTCACGTATCTCCTTGTCATCCACTTGGACTAAATGTTGTTTTCCTCGCTAATTAATTTCCATCCCAAATGCAAAAACGCTCGACTTTGAGATGTGTTTCAATCTTCTTATCCCCAATCCTCCTTCCACTTTCGGTCTGCACATCTTGTTCCAACTTACATGGGTGTGAGAATTCTGCCTAAGAAAATTTGTCATCAATTGTTTCAGTCGAGATCGAATAGAACTAGGAATCGCGAAAGTGGAGGCCCAAAAGTAAGTGAGGTTTTGAAGGGCAGATTTGATGAGTTCCATTCTTCCTCCTATAGATAAGTGCTTGCTCGCCCAACAGTACTATTATGGAAACCATGTCCATTAGAGGCCGGAACATCACTTTATTCACCCTGGAGGCCGACAAAGGGGGACCTTATTTGACCAGCAATGCACCCAAGGTTAACCCGAGATCAGCGATTTCCGAATAGAACTATGTATAAGATCTGAACAAGTATACTTGGCTTTTACCTTTGTCAATGATTAAACCCAGTTTATCTCCGAATTGTCTAAGCAGCTATTAGAGTCTTCTAACACTGTAAGTTGGGTCTGAGAAATAACATCAAGTCGTCAGCGAATATCAAATGAGATATATGATGTCCTCCTCTCAACTCGAAGCTCCTCCAATCTCTTCTGAGAATAGCCCATTTTGTCTCAAGGGAAAGGCATTCCATGATGATGGTGAAGAGATAGGCTGAAAGAGGATCACCTTGCCTGAGGCCTATGTTAGCTTTAATCAATCCCGTTGCGGAACCATTGACGAGGATTGAGAAAGACTGGGTGCAAATGCAAGCTCGAATCCATCTGACTCAGGTCTTGTTGAACCCCAGATTCCAGAGGGCATGTAGAAGAAATTCTCTATTGACTGAGTCATAAACTTTAATAATATCTAGCTACAGGCACATTCTTTTTAGGCTAGATTTTTTGTGGAATCCCTTGATGAGCTCATGGGCTAAAAGAATGTTGACCGAAATCCTTCTTCTTTTGATGAAGGCCGATTGTTGGTGAAAATTTTGGCCACCATTTTGTACAAACAATTGCAAAGAAAAATTGGCCTAACCTCTTTGAATGAGTTAGCTTTTTGGACTTTGGGAATCAATGCCACGAATGTGTGATTCATTGAGGACATCATCCAATCAGATTTGAAGAAGTCATCGACCACCGACCACACATCGTCTTTGAAAATGCTCCAATAATTCTTGGAAAAACCGAAATTATATCCATCTGGTCCTAGAGCGTTGTTCCCATCATCACTCTTCATGACTAGTTCCAACTCATCTTTTCGAATAGGTTTGCTTGTCCAATTAGAAGCCTTTGTGTAACATCCGTCCCAAACACACAAGATATTGTCCGCTTTGCCTGTGCCCGCACGAGAACTTCCCAGGGAGGTCACCCATCCTGGTACTACTCTCGCCCGAGCACGCTTAACTACGGAGTTCTTACGAAATCCGTAGCGGCGCACGGTTTTAAAACGCGTCTTCTATGTTTGGGAGGGGAAATTATATAAGTAGCTCAGGATCTCCTTCTCTCCAGGCGATGTGGGGCTAACTCATGGCCTTGTACATCTCACCTCACCTCATCCATCTTGGCATTCCCGCCTCAGGAGTCTTGGCTCTTGGCTATTGGCCTATTGGATCTTGGTCGTCACAATCCACCCCCCTTAGGGCTACACGTCCTCGTGTAGGGTTAGACCCCCCCATAGTGAGGAGAACCGGCTCTGATACCATTTTGTAACATCCGCCCCAAACACACAAGATATTGTCCGCTTTGCCTGTGCCCGCACGAGAACTTCCCAGGGAGGTCACCCATCCTGGTACTACTCTCGCCCGAGCACGCTTAACTACGGAGTTCTTACGAAATCCGTAGCGGCGCACGGTTTTAAAACGCGTCTTCTATGTTTGGGAGGGGAAATTATATAAGTAGCTCAGGATCTCCTTCTCTCCAGGCGATGTGGGGCTAACTCATGGCCTTGTACACCTCACCTCACCTCATCCATCTTGGCATTCCCGCCTCAGGAGTCTTGGCTCTTGGCTATTGGCCTATTGGATCTTGGTCGTCACAATCCACCCCCCTTAGGGCTACACGTCCTCGTGTAGGGTTAGACCCCCCCATAGCGAGGAGAACCGGCTCTGATACCATTTTGTAACATCCGCCCCAAACACACAAGATATTGTCCGCTTTGCCTGTGCCCGCACGAGAACTTCCCAGAGAGGTCACCCATCCTGGTACTACTCTCGCCCGAGCACGCTTAACTACGGAGTTCTTACGAAATCCGTAGCGGTGCACGGTTTTAAAACGCGTCTTCTATGTTTGGGAGGGGAAATTATATAAGTAGCTCATGATCTCCTTCTCTCCAGGCGATGTGGGGCTAACTCATGGCCTTGTACACCTCACCTCACCTCACCTCACCTCATCCATCTTGGCATTCCCGCCTCAGGAGTCTTGGCTCTTGGCTATTGGCCTATTGGATCTTGGTCGTCACACTTTGGCGTGAGGATTTTCATGAAAATGATGTGATGGAATTCCAATACCTGAGAATCAACCTTATTTATTAGAACTAGTGCATTCAAATTTTTTTTTTTTTGGTAGATTGAAAGGGGGGAAGTCACCACAGACCCCCCAGGAGGCGCCACAGCTTGGCGCTAGCACAACAAAACCCACCACACCAATAGGACAAACGGAGCCACTATAACTCGGTGGAGGTAAAAGAAACAAAAAAAAAACCATACACCAACCCACCATTCCGGCGAACACCACCGCCCATCTGGCGACAACAAAACACCACCACCCCACCGGCAGCGCACTAGGAACAAGGAGCAAGATTTCTAAAACGAAAACAGAAAAAAGATACAAAAAAAAACATACAAGAAAACCCCAAAACCTAGCCGCCACTGGGCACCAAACGACGACCCACCGCCAGCACCTACAGCCCAGCAAACAAAACGGAGGAGTTGCAAACGGACTCCGAGCTACCGTTGAACACGCCGCCACCGCCACGATCCACCAGGAGCCGCATCACTGACCAAAGGAGGGAGGTGATCTTCACAACCACTGATGGTATCATCATTGTCAGTGCCAAATTTGCACTCCAACTGAGCTTGGCATGTGTCCCCGACGCCGAATGAGACCGTTGAACCAAACAGGGAAGAGGCCGGCGACTATGGCTTGACGAACATAAAAAGCCGGTAGCCGAACAATCCCCTATGTACAAAGGGGGAGGAAGGGGTCCATATTCCCACCCAAGAGCATCCCGATCCTAAGGCCTGGGCTCGTCGGTGCCGCCGGCGATATTTGAGGAAGTGAACGAGAGATGAAACCCTAACCCAGAGGTGGGAAAGGCAAAGCCACTCCGAGCTGAAAAAAATATTCTGACCACTTCAGTAATGCATTCAATTGATTAATATAACAGATTAAAAGCAAAGAGAGGTATTGGGGTAAGTTAGGGAGAGGGAGAGGGAGAGGGTGAGGTGAGCTTTCTATACTATACGTGTAGATCATCTTAAGTTGTGCTTAGGTATCACCGGAACACAAAAATACTTCGGAGAGCCGAAAAAATGCTTCTAAGAGTAATGTTTCTAAATCCCCAAATCGAGAATCTGGGTTATGGAGCTCTTTTTTGGGATTTTCATATTCGAAACTCCTAAAATCATAATCCTATCCAAACAGGGCCTTAGACCCTCTGTTGGGACTCACAAATTTGATGATTGGTGATGCGATCGAGGGCACAGACCTATCATGGTCTTGGGATATCCAACGGAGTTGGGCTCACATTGGTGTCCTATCACTCTTATGCCTTGATAAAAAATGGAGTTGATAGGTGTTTTATCTTGATCTCCTTGGTGGCAAAATTTTATACAACTTTAAGTGAAAAAGCAGATCATCAACATAAACTTCAACAAAAAGCTTATATAGCAGGTTAGGACTAACCCGGAGTGTTCCAAAAAACACACACACACGCACGCGCACACACACGCATGCACACACACACACACACACACACAGAGAGAAAGAGAGAGAGAGAGAGAGAGAGAGAGAGAGAGAGAGAGAGAGAGAGAGAGAGAGAGAGAGAGAGAGAGGTGTGGGGTGGGTGGGTGGGCACAACGTGTCTATTAAACGGTCTAATGGCACCCCCATTTTTTATGTGGGGCTAAACTTATGCCAACACACACACACACACATTCTCTCTCTCTCTCTCTCTCTCTCTCTCTCTCTCTCTCTCTCTCTCTCTCTCTCTCTCTTATGTGGAGCATGCGTGGCAAGGTATAATCGGGGGGCGCTTCCGGAGCGAGCCCAAGTCTGATACCATGTTATTAATCCGGAATGCACTAAAAAGCCCACAAAATGTATATTAGGCCGTCTAATGACACCGCCACCACATATCAATTGCCACATTAGTCTACTAGATAGGATCATGTTACATGTAATGAGATCCCATCAATCGGATGGTCTTGATTGATTAATGGGCCACCTCCTCACTAAAACCCTAATAAACCTCAAAATATCCTCCTCCACAGCCCAACCTTATCTTCAGCTATGCTCCCCTCCCTTTTTCCTCTCATTGAGTTAGCTGCTCTACGATGGCGCTGATGAACCTCTCCTCCTCCCCCACTCTCCTCCACCACAAAACCCTGATCTCTCATCCCTCCTCCTCCCCGTCTCCAAACCCTTGGCCTCTAGCTCCTACCTCCATGCTTCCGTGAGCCGCACTCGCATCCCCCTTCCGCCCCAACCCCTCGGTGCCTCTCTCATCTCGTCGTCGACCGAGCACCCGACCGGGGACAAACGAAGCCGCCATAACTCGACGGCGATAAAAGAAACCAAAAAATAAAAACATACACCAACCCGCCATTTCGGCGAACACCATCGCCTATCCAGCGACAACAAAACACCACCACCGCACCAGTAGCACACTAGGAACAAGGAGTAAGATCTCTAAAACAAAAACAGAAGAAAGATATAAAAAAAAAACATACAAGAAAACCCCAAAACCTGAGTTGCCACTGGGCACCAGACGACGACCCACCACCAGCACCTGCAACCTAGCGGACAAACGGAGGAATCACAAATGGACTCCGAGCTACCGTCAAACCTGCCGCCACCGCCACGATCCACCGGGAGTCGCACCACTGACCAAAGGAGGGAGGTGATCTTGACAACCACCGACAAAATCATCATTGTTAGAGCCAAATTTGCACTCCAACTGAGCCTGGCACGTGCCCCCGACGCCGAGTGAGGCCGTTGAACCAAACACGGAAGAGACCGGCGACTCCGACGTGACGAACACAAAAAGCCGATCGCCGAACAATCCCCTATGTACAAAGGGGGAGGAAGGGGTCCAGATTCCCACCCAAGAGCATCCCGATCCTCAGGCCTGGCCTCCTTAGTGCCGTCGGCGATGTTTGAGAAAGTGAACAAGAGATGAAACCCTAACCCAGAGTGGGAAAGGACGAAGCCACTCCGAGCCAAAAAAAATGTTATGACCACTTCAGTAATACATTCAATTGATTAGCATAATGGATTATAAGCAAATAAAGGTATTGGGGTAAGTTAGGGAAAGGGAGAGGGTGACGTGAGCTTTTTAGACTATACGTGTAGATCATCTTAAGTTGTGCTTAGGTGTCACCGGAACCCAAAAATACTTCGGAGAGCCCAAAACATGTTTCTAAGAGTCATGTTTCTAAATCCCCAAATCGAGGATCTGGATTCTGGAGTTCTATTTTGGGATTTTCGGATTTGAAACTCCTAGAATCATAATCCTATCCAAACAGGCCCTTAGACCCTCCGTTGGGATTCACAAATTTGATTATTGGTGATGCAATAGAGGGCACAGACTGATCATGGTCCTGGGATATCCAACGGAGTTGGGCACACATTGGTGACCTATCACTCTGATGCCTCTGTAAAAAAAATGGAGTTAATAGGTGTTTTATCTTGATCTTCTTGGTGGCTGAATTTTATGCAACTTTAAGTGAAAAAGCATAGCATCAACATAAAGCTTCAACAAAAAGTTTATATAGCAGGTTAGTACTAACCCGGAGTGTTTCAAAACACACACACACACACACACACACACACACACACACACACACACACACAGAGAGAGAGAGAGAGAGAGAGAGAGAGAGAGAGAGAGAGAGAGGAGCAACATGTCTATTAAACGGTCTAATGGCACCCCCTTTTTTTGGGGTGGGGGGGGTGGGGGTGCACAACGTGCCTATTAAACGGTCTAATGGCATCCCCATTTTTTATGTGGGACTAAACTTATGTCAACACTCTCTCTCTCTCTCTCTCTCTCTCTCTCTCTCTCTCTCTCTCTCTCTCTCTCTCTTGTGTGGAGCATGCGTGGTAAGGTATAATTTGGATAATCAGGGGTGCTTTCGTAGCGAGCCCAACTCTGATATTATGTTATTAATCTGGAATGCACTAAAAGCCTAACCTCTGGAGGGGCCACAATATGTGTATTACGTGGCCTAATGACACCGCCACGACAGATCAATTGCCACATTAGTCTACTAGATAGGATCATGTTACATGTAATGAGATTCCATAGGACGATCTTGATTGATTGATGGACCACCTCCTCACTAAAACCCTAATAAACCTCAAAATATGGTCCTCCAAAGCCCAACCTTATCTCCAGCTCTGCTCCCCGCCCTTTTTCCTCTCATTGAGCTCGCTGCTCTCTGATGGCGCTGATGAACCTCTCCTCCTCCCCCTCTCTCCTCCACCGTAAAACCCTGATCTCTCCTCCCTCCTCCTCCCCGCCTCCAAACCCTTGGCCTCTAGCTCCTACCTCCATGCTCCCGCGACCCGCACTCGCCTCCCCCTTCCGCCCCAATCCCTCGGCGCCTCTCTCATCCCGTCGCCGGACAAGCACCCGGCCGGGGATCCTGGCGGCGTCGGTCCGAGCGGCGGCGGTGGACGGCGACTACTCGTCGAGGAGGAGCAGCAGCAGCGAGCCGAGGGAGACGATCCTGCTGCCGGGGTGCGACTACAACCACTGGCTCATCGTGATGGAGTTCCCCAAGGACCCCGCCCCCACCCGGGAGCAGATGATAGAGACCTACCTCAACACCCTCGCCACCGTCCTCGGAAGGTATCGGATCTGCGGGTTCTAGGGATACTAGGGTTCCTTAATCTTGTTCAATTCTGCATTGCACTTGATTTAGATTAATTCTGCATAGATTAGTCATAAAGTCAGTAATTGGCTGTCCATGGAAGGATAAAATTAGAGAAAACCTAACAACTTTGAACATTGAAAAGGCTTATATGTTCAAACCACCCACTGATTCGAGTGGGTTATGATTCATCACTGACGATTTTTCTTGGCAACTCTAATTGGATGAAGGATTTGTAAAAAACCATAGGAGTTTTCCGATAGAAGGTTTGTGTGCAAAAGTTACATTTTTTTTTTCACTTTGGAATTGTTTAATCACAGGGCTAATTTGACTGTCAATGAAAGGATAGGATTAGGGAAAACCCAACAACTTTGACCATTGAAATGGCTGTTATGTTTAGATCTTACGGTACATTGAATTGATTGTGCTTCATCACCAATGATTTTTCTTGACAATTCTAAGTTAGTGAGGGATGGCTAATCGATAGAATTTCATTCAATTTTCCAGTAGAGTTGGAAGGAAAATATGCATGTTGAATACCACATCACAAATGAGGATGATTGGTATTAATTTAAGAAAGTCAATATTTAATTAAGCTTTTTAGATAGAACCAATTCACTGCTTAGCAACGACTCTATCTCCAATATGGTTGAGTTGTATAGATGATGTAGATGAGGTCATTGCATCCGAAAAAGATGATCATTGTTTTCAGCTAGGTACGGATATTGAGGCAGCAGAACAGAACTATTTCTGGTTCACTATTTAGCTCTTTTAAAATCAAGCATTTTTGAATTTTTGTTTGTGTCAATCCGTCACTTAGAACTCAAGTTATTTAAGTTTTTTTGTTGGTTAACTCAGGTGCGACCATGCGAGAGTTAAGTTCGCACCAATTTCTATTAGTTGGTTCATTAATGAAATAATTAGCCACAATAGGTTACTAGGATGAACTCATCCAAGGGATGAGATTGAAGAAGGTTTAAGTTACGACCGAAGGCCAAGATTGCATCACGCCAAATGAGGCGCCTTTATTCCCTAAACCTCCCTCTTTCTCTCTTTCTCTCTCCTCACCGGACAGGAGGTTGTACAGACCAAAATCAAGAGATTTCGGCTCGAGCATACCCCTATCCCTTTTCTTCTCTCTCTTTTTATTCCTTTTCCGCCCCTTCGATTTCTGCATGCATCTCGCAAGTGCTCATGTGATCCAACGGCTCTCGTATTTGGATTCTCTTTTATAAAGAGGAACATATGAAATCCTAAACGATTAGATTTGATGAATTGAGAAGGAGAAAATTCTTGTAGAGCATCGTCTCTCGTTATCCTTGCCCCCCTTTGATTCTTCTTGTCTTTTTGTATCTCCTCTTCTCATCAATGACCTCTTCTCACCGCTATTTCATCTCAATCTCAGTGATTGATTGATGCTAAGACACGCCTTCCACAAATAATTGATTCGTCTACTTTTCTAACTTCTGTCTTCTAGTCAAGGTACAAAATCTTGCGATATTTCGCGAAATATCGCGAAATATCTCGGTTTTTCCAGACCTCGGCACGAAATGTTTACTGCGATGAAATGTAAATCACGATAATATCGCGATATTTCACACGATATATTTGTCGGCACGAAATATCGCGATATTTTGTGGAAATTTCGAGATATTTCGGAAAATTTCGAGATATTTCGGGATTTTGGCACTAAAATATTGGGACTGACTGGTTATAAAAGGGGACTGGGGGTTTCGTCTTACTTAATTTTTATTTTCTCCATTTATTTTAAGTTATTATATGTAAATAAGCAAATACCCCCCCATTTGATTTCAATAAAAATATCAAAAAATCAAAAACCAAGTGAATCAAAAAGTAGATTTTCTGTTTTAGTAGGAGAAAACAGTTTTTTCGGTTTTTCATAAAATTTGTATGTTGAGAAAAGTGGTTAAATCAACTCATTTTTAGCTCAAAAAATTCCACAAGATATAGAACTACAAGTACATCTAGAAAATCATGGTCCGTCAAAGAAAATTTTGAATGTATAAAAACTTTTCTTTATAAAAACTCATTTTTTCAGACTTAGTAAAAAAACAGTGTTTTGCATTTCAGCATAATTTTTGCACGATTTCAAACTTGCACAACTTTCTTGTTTTAAGTCCATTTTCAAAATCGTTTGAAGCATTAATTTAACAATCAACTAATCTTTATTTTGGAAATATTTTTTTCCACAAAAAAGATTAAAAATCATTTTAAAAACATAGATCAAAACAGGACCAAACAAGACTGCACAAGACTCACAGACTCAAATGCAGAATACATGCTTTTGTGATGCTCTACACCCGTAGATAGGGTATAAATATTATCTGAGTGTTCTAAAACGTGTATCTATACTTAGTTTATGACTATCCAGAGTTTCATTCAAAAATTCCATTAAAAAATCAATATTTCCACCATTTCTATCAAATCACAATATTTCCACACTGTCGAAATATTTTCACGAAATATTTCCATTTTCCAGGAGGTCGAAATATTGACCGAAATGGAAATTTCGAACCTTGCTTCTAGTTCACCATTTCCCTCGCCACCGCTTCATCTTTCCCTAATGAGGTTTTATCATGGAATACGACATCATCCAAGCATATTACAAGGCATATCGGCAACATCCACGGGCTACCTTAGGTGCTGTATTGATTCTCCATTTTGTTTTCTCCATCATATGAATCGCTACTTGAACTTCCTTCTTGCTATCCAGAAATTCTAGCAATCATAAAAGGGCTTGTTGATGTGGTCGCACGTCGTTTAGTCGTCTAATAACTCATATGACTCATAACTTGTTTGGCTTTCATCTTATAGTGTTTTGTTTGCATGATTCATGTTTACTTCTCTTATTTGGCATTGTTTGTATATTGGAAATATTATAAAGGAACATAGTTGCCATCTTTGTTATGCTATTAATCTCTCATCTTGTTGCATATTTTCTAAAATTATAAAAATTATCCACTTTGATATTCAAGGTTGTTTTATCGTCCAGGACTACATCAATAAATCAAGTAGTTATATATATAGGCATTCAGAATATTTTATTTATTGATATCTGAGATGATTATAAACTTTTTCATAAGAGTTAATTATCTTTGTGGTCCTTGGTCACTGGAGGAAAACATGAGCAGGAATGAAGATGTTATGTTGCATATAATCAATCACTGTGAGCAACTCATATTTTGAGTCTAAAAAGTCTGGGTTGAGTTCTCCTCAGTAGATTTAAGCTGGCCAAACTTAGTAGCTAAACACTCAGCAAGTAAATCTGGAGCTGTTTCTCGTTACTATTTTCTTATTCTGACTTGACTTGACTTGGCAGTCATAAGCTTCAAAAGAGAAGGGTTTCCTTGGGGTTCGGCTCCTCTCCAAAAAACGGCACACTCAAATTTCTCTTGGTAGAGACCTGATGTGAGCCGTGTCACAGGGACAACATTACAGTCGGCCGGTGGAGAGTGCGACGCCCCCGAGATGGCAAGCACCCCCGACAGGTGAAAGCAATTATCCCCGACTGCACTATCAATCGGTCGGCTGTGATGCCGCCACTGCCATTCGGCTCGCATCATGCCACTTTCGGTGGAAAGTGGAAAGCTGTAATCATTTGTTGACAAGGTTGATTGAACTATAGTAGCCGAAGATGACCAAAATAACTTCTTTTACCAATGTTTTGTTGTCAAAGCTACACTACTGGTACTACGCAAAGGTACGAACTCCCGTGCCAGGGATCAAATCACACCTCCGGTGAAGCGGTTTTACTTGCCTGCCATATGACCGTACTTTTTTTTTTTCGTACTCCACCGTGGGGGCCTGGGTTAGAGCATGCAATCTCTCTACGAAGTGAGGCACTTTTCCATCGAGTTGTGACCAAAGTTGCTTTTTTCACCATTCAGCAAGATACTATAGAAATATTTATCAAGGTTTTATGTATTATGTTCATGCATTTGTTTGCGCCAAGTTTAGTATTTGCATATCATGTGAGTATTGTCATCTGTTAACAGATACAAAAGAAATCATGAAACATAAAGATGTACTAAAGAAACAGTAGTACTCTGAAGAAAACCTAGTAAATAAGTTTCCCTGCATTATAAAAGGAAGTTTTACTGTTCTAAAGAAATGGAATATCATAAGTTAAACCAAATTGGTGGTGTGTTGAGGAATAAGATTTAAATATAAAATCTAAAACACAAACTAACATGAAATAATGTTATGATGGATTGAAAAATGAAAACAAAGACAAAAAAGTAAAAGAGATCTGTAGGTTTTATTTCTTCACTAAGAAAAGTATTTGAAACCACCCAAAGGGAATAATCAATGTTCGATCAGATTCTTTATCAATATGCATCCTGATTGTGTTGACCCACTTACAAGGTTTAAAATCTCGATATCAAGCAATTTATTTACAGTCAAAAAAATGAGTTAGTTCACAAAATACCGGCCACAAGAATATTCATGAAATTCCATTTTCGGTAGAGGAGTAAACCAAGATATTTAATGAAATGTTGGGAATAACTCGAGACTTGGTATGTTACCCACATAAGACTATATTATAGCCAGATCCTGTGCACACTTCCTATAACGCTCCGATTGTGGGACACCACAAGATAGTTATAAACACCTAAATCCTTCATTTTTTTTTTTTAGTTTATTCGTTGTGTGATGGATTGTGACGACAAGATAGTTACTATATCGTCGAAAAAATATACAGTCTCCATATGCTCTAAGAATCCCATAAACCTTTCTTACAAATTTACAAGTCACACTTTCTAGGCAGCCCTACTGAATAAGTTTTACTGCTCTTTTGTCAGTTCACTATAGAAGGTATAAAAGCCAGAGAAGTTTTCCTTTTTTTTTTCTCGAGTGAGGGCTAGAAGAATAGTATATCATACCAAAACTTCACCTCTCAAGCTTTTCTTTTTTCATCTGTAAGATCTGGAAGAATGGTATATCGTACCAAAACATAACCTTTCAACTCATATTCTTATACACCTAAATTTAATGAATTTCTATTTTACTCTCCAAGTACTATCATCCACAAAGGTTTGATGATAAAGCTCTTTCGCAAGTTCAGAAGTACATACTAGGTATTGCAGAACAAATAAATGTAGTTTTTACTTGAAGGGAATTTTTTTGCTGAGGTTGAGCGATTGTTGTATATCGCCATTGATTCATGACTTCCATTTATTGGAACATGTTTTGCATCTTATAAGATTTGTAGAATGTTGAATATATCGATGCTTCGTTATGCAATCAAGGACTCGATATTCAGTCACCAACCATCCTTCCAACTTTTTTCCGATGGAGTGTTTCTTCTGTGGTTGTATGCTTGCAGGCTTGCAGCGATGTTATGTCAAGAATTAATGCAATTCTAAGTTATGGATCAAATGGTCTCCAATGCATCTATTTGCTTGTTTTGTCGCTGGAAACTAGGGTTTGTTCTTAATGTACTTCCCACTCATCTCTCTCTCTATGGGCTTTTTTGCAGCATGGAAGAAGCCAAGAAGAACATGTATGCTTTCAGCACCACCACATACACAGGATTTCAGTGTACTGTATCCGAAGAAACATCAGAAAAATTCAAGGGTAACCTTACAACTGTAAGAGCATCAGTTGATCTTCTATTCTGTTCTCTAAATTGATCTTTACATCTTTCTAGGATTGCCGGGTGTGCTTTGGGTATTACCCGATTCCTATATAGACGTGAAGAACAAAGATTATGGAGGTTAATTTCTTTCCTGTTTATTCTTCATACAATTTTATCAAAGGTCAGTTCAAGAGCCATGATCTCTTTTTATCCATGTACATATTTCCTTTCTGGTTCAGGCGACAAATATATCAACGGTGAGATAATTCCTGGTAAGTACCCTACTTACCAGTCGAAGCAGCGTGGTGGATCAAAGTATGAAAGCCGGAGGTATGAAAGACGGAGGGATGGGCCGCCACCTGAGCGTAGACGACCAAAACAAGAAGCTCCGCAGACCGAGTCTGCTTCTTCATGAGGTCAAGGCCGGCACGATCTTTCCTACTAGATAGAATTGGTTATGATCTATGGGTTTAGTAGGATGTTCGATTACTTCTTTCCAATGCTGCGACTTTCTTTTTATCACAGACCGTGCGATATGATTGTAAGTAGATCAAGATCCAATCATCACTGTGGCATGTCGTGATCTACGTGAAGTTGTAGTTCAGGAAACATGATTCACTGTGATAGCTGGTCGGTAAATGTTGTACGAGTCTCAGGTCCGACATGGATCTGTTGATGTGCATGCGGTGTAGCTTAATGTGGGAGGAGGAATAGAGAGCTATTCTGAGTTTGTAATTCCCGACATTTGAAACTGTGGTAATATATGATCGGTCCAATATGGAGTTGATTTGAAACTGGTGTTATATTACATCAAAATTGTACTACGTAGTAAATTTTGTAACCTCCAGCGAACGCTCATACCCAGCCCAGCCTCCATCCTCCTCCTCGTCGACCCTTGTCTGATGCCCAATCAGCCTCCTCCGTCACCCTCCTTCCTTCCTGCCCCCTCCACATTACACACAGAAACCCTAAGCTGAAATATGCCGACGTTGCAGGTCCACATTGCCAGCGGGCAACTGTCGACATATATCTAGGGTTTGGAAGCGGAAAGATGAAGTAACAGGAGGAAGGAGGGGAGCAAAAAAAGAGGGAGGAAGGCGGAGGATCGGGGTGTGACAGAGGAGCTGGGGCGACGACGACGGGGGATGGGGCAACGCACGGGGTTCAGAAGGCGGAGAGGTAAGGGGCAGCGGGGGGTAGTTTGGAATTATAGGTGGTGCCAATTCTGGAAGAAAAAAAATCACGTCGTGTGGTGCAGACATCCGGATGCCAAGCTTAAATCGGTGGGTGCAGATAGAACACGCCTTCAAAATATAGATGATTTTTCTAAATAAAGGGTAAGTTTATACACTGGAGATCTGACTTGCAAGCCTGATCGGTGTTGAGGGCTTCACATCCAAACTGAGACCTGGGTAAGGGTCTGAACCCAAAGTCTAGGGTGCATCCAACACACAAAACCGGTCACGCCGGCCATTGTTTGTCAAATGTGTTCACTTGGGTCTTAGTCGGGAGCACAAAGGGTATCGGTGCTATAATCCCTTAGCTCGTCAGATTCGTGTCTCCCGCCATGTTTCCGTTGTTGAGGATGTCCTATTTTTCTCTATTAAATCACAAGGTCTTTACCCACCTCTTTTATCTCTGTCTCCACCATCACCACTCCTTTCCATTTCGTTACTCTCTCCATCTTCTCCTACTAGGCTCTTCCCTTCGTCTCCCCCACTTCCTTCACCTTCCATGTTCCCACCACTTCCTCTATCTCCACCGCCACCTCCCCTGCCACATCCACCTTCCCCGCTTGTTATATGTGTCTATGCTCGCCTCTCCACAGTCCCTCCCACCGAGTCTGTCTCCACTAGTACTCCTTTACCTACAGCTGCTCCCTCCTCTTCGGTCACGGATCCTTGCTCTGTTCGATGCTATCTTGCGTGAGAATATCACCTTCCTGACAGATATTACTACTCTCCTGATAGGTTTGGCTACTTTACTTTAACCTCTACATCTACTGACACCTCTAGATATTCTGTTGTTACTTTCTACTCTCCGTCATACCAGGCCTTTTTCACTGCTCTTCACAACCACCTGGAGCCCCAGTCGTACCGTGGGGTAATTTTGCATCCAAAGTGGTGGCATACCATGACAGCGAAACTTGAGGCCTTTCAACGAACTCAGATATGAGATTTGGTTTATTGTTACTCAGGTGTGGTGCCTGTCAACTGCAAATGGATCTTCAAGGTCTAGACTCAACTTGATAGTTCCATTGAGTGGCATAAGGCTCGCTTTGTTTCTCGTGGATTCTTCCAGGAGTATGGGATTGATTATGAGGAGACGTTTACTCTAATTACTCGGATGACCACCGTTCGCACCCTCTTAACTGTGGCAGCTGCTTGAGGGTGGCCTCTCTATCAAATGGACATGACTAATGTCTTTCTACATGGTGACCTCTCAGAGGAGGTATATATGGCTCCTCCACTAGGCGTCTCTGCTATTTCAAGCCATGTCTGTCATTTGCGTCGAGCCATCTATGGCCTTAAACAGGCCTCTCGTGCTTGGTTTGAGTGATTCTGTAGTACAGTTCTGACAGCTGGGTTTATAGAACGACTCTCTGACTATGCCTTATTCACCCGCTCCTCCAGGCAGTGTATTATTGTTTTGCTTATGTATGTGGATGATATGATCATCACAGAAGATGACAATGCCACCATAGCGTCACCTCTAGAGTCAGTTCGAGATGAAGGATTTGGACCCCTATTTGCTACTTTTCTTGGTATTAAGATTGTCTGATCAGCTCGTGGATTGTTGATCTCTCAACAGAAGTACGTCTCTGACTTCTTTGCTGATGTTGCTCTTACTGACTTTCGCACT
The DNA here is from genome assembly GCA_947650365.1 of Chamaelirium japonicum. Classification (NCBI taxonomy): domain Eukaryota; kingdom Viridiplantae; phylum Streptophyta; class Magnoliopsida; order Liliales; family Melanthiaceae; genus Chamaelirium; species Chamaelirium japonicum. The sequence goes on from OX393557.1 coordinate 7,895,405, forward strand.
GTTGACACACCATGGAGCTCAACTTGAAACTCTTTTCTATAGATGGTGAGCCTCTCTAGGATGCCTTCCAATACTAGAGATTGGTTGAGATGCTAGTTTATCTCACCATGGCTAGGCCATGCTATTGGCATTGTTAGTCAGTTCGTTCGGGCTACTTCCTCGGTTCACTATGCAGCAGTCCTTCAGGTCATCCGCTATCTATGGGGCAGCATCACCCATTCGTTGCTTTTTTCCTCTACCTCTTGGCTGGTGCTGCGTGCCTACTCCGATGCAGATTGGGTAGGAGATGTTGCTACTCGTTGTTCTACTACCGGCTACTATGTGTTCCTTGGTGACTCGCTCATTTCATAGCGTAGTAAGAAACAGGAATCTATCATTCGCTCCAACATCAAAGCCGAATATAGGGCTATGGCTTCCACCACCGCAGAGATTGTCTGGCTACGCCGCCTCCCTCTAGACCTAGACTTCATAATCTCCAAGCCCACTCCACTCTTTTGTGACAACCGGAGTGCTATTCAGATTGCTAGCAATCCGGTCTGTCATGAGCTCACGAAATATATTGAGATTCTCTGTCACTATGTTCGCCAAGAGTTTCTTACCCACACCATCTCCTTACCATTCACTCACTCGATAGAGCAGACTGCTGACTTCCTCACAAAGCCTCAGACTATTGCTCGCTTTCGGTATTTTATCAGTAAACTCTCGGTACATGATCCACCATGAGTTTAAGGGGGAGTGTTAATATATAGATGGGTCGGGTTCTATGTTCAGTCGGGTCGGGTTTTATGTTGTACATATATATTGGGCTTAGTCCCTCAATGACACATGAATCCATATACTCTCCAAACCCTAGCCGCCATCTCCTAACAGTAACCAAAAAAATTAATTAACTTCCTTTGGCTAGATGTCACCTATACAAATTATATCCGCTGTAAAAATCCTTGTACTAGAATATCCAAATTTCTACCTCCATGTGTTCTCTAGTTATACATTAGAAACCATACAATTCTCTTATCCTTGCACTTCCCTCCATTTGATCTACGCCACATGGACTGGAAATGGATAGTATGATTTTTTTTTTTTTTGAGAGAAGGTGACATCCCTATATGGGAGGGCCAGGGTTAGGCAGACCCCAAACTGTGTATAAATGGATAGTACGATAGTCGATCCTTATATTGCATGGTAAGAAATTTATGTAAGAGCTCTATTTAGTATCGCAATCTTAAGCTTATGTAAAATCATAATAAGTTTACTGAAATTCTGAGATTTATAAGAACCAAAAAATAACCACATAAGGATGAAGTATTTAATTAATGTATTACACAAGATAATGCATAAAATCAGACTGATGAACTCTATATAATAAAATTGTGGTAAGTGTCCAAGGCTCACCCAGGACCAGGAGGAAATGGTTGGATCTCAACAGGACACCCCACAGGTTATCACATACAGGGGGTGTAAGTAATAATCGGTCAAACTACAGAGGGTTTATGTATAATTTACAAACATAAGGGGTGGGTGTAAGTGATAATCGGTCAAACTACAAGGGGGTCGATGTGTAATTTACAAGTATGAGGGGGTGGGTGTAAGTGATAATCGGTCAAACTACAGGGGGTGTAAGTGATAATTCCCTGACCAGCTCAAGGCTTGTTGTAATCTTACTAATCCTTCCCAATAGGATTAGCAATGGATGGGGCTCCGGCGGGTTCTACCCATACCCATAGCCTTTAGTAATTAAGGTTGTAAATGTTCCCTGACCAGCTCGAGGCTGATCGTTCTGGCCCAGTTCGGGTCAGGTTTAGAACGAGTTAAATTGGGCGTTAGGCCGGCCCTGTCTCACACTAAGAAGTAGTGATGGCAACGGTACGATTTTGAACAAAATCGAAATCGCACCGCAACACCGAACCGTCACACTGAAACCGCACCGCACCGCGACGGTATACCATATGTAAAACCGAAACCGCACCATGTGGTACGGTTAGGGTTGGCAATTTCGAACCCGACACGGCAGACCCGACACGAAGTTAGCGGGTCTGGCTCAGGGCCAAACTGGTTCGGGTTGTAAACGGGTCGACACGATAGAAATATGTATTTTTATTCTCCGTATATCGACTAATCTAACTTTATACTTCAAAACATAAAGTGGGTCCCATTTTGTACCACCCCCGTTACAAAACCCAAATCACGAACGAAGAAGGAGAAGAACAGTGTCTGTCAGGATTTGCTGTCGCCGCTCCTCCTCCTGGTGACGCGAATGTAGGCGAAGACCGCCGCGAAGACGGCGGCGGCGAGCCCGCCAAGGATCAGCTCCCCGCAGGCGACCGACTTCTCGAACGACCGGTGGCGTTGCGGGTGCGCACTCTCCGGCCCGCCAGCGATCCCGTCGTTCGGGGTCTCGCTCCGGTACGGGGGCCCGGCCCGGACGGGACCTTCGAGCTCGAGGAGGGCGGTCCGGTCCGGGCCGGGGCTCGGACGGGCCGCTACCACGGCGGCGAGGAGATGGGAGAGGACCAAACAGAGGAGAAGCAAGCGAGTCATGAGAGAGTAATAACTCTTTGGAGACTGGGGAGTATTGGGGGAAAGGAGAGGGCCAGGTGGCCCATTTTATAAGGTTGAGGCGGGTGTGCATATGGGTGTCGATTAAGGTTGAATTAGCATTTACCTTTGATTAAACACTTCATGTCCGATGCTGGGTTTTGTCCCACTCGTTAAGGGGGACATGTCACTTAGAATAGTCGCAGTACCCATGAGGGTATTTAGGGAATTGACAGCTGGGTTAGGAACTTAGAGGGAGAGAGAGAGAGACTCTTGATCCGATCTTAGAAGGCTGTCGTGCCTTAATATAGTTCAGGGGATATATTTGTATTTTTCATATATTTCAAGAAGGTAGCGTGGTGGCGGACTGACTATCCACGAGAAACAGAATCTTTAGACAATCATAAATTTGGTACGAGGATTTTTTCGGACCGCTACTATTGATAGCAGGGCACGATATGAGGGCTACCGGGATCATACGTGAATGTAGACAATGATAATGTAATGATCTTTTGTGTCGTTGTGGCATTTGTAGTGTAATGTTTTCACCAAAACAAAAACAGAGAGAGAGAGCGAGAGGGGCACTTGGGGAAGAAGAAGTAGAAGGGCCTCTGGTTAAAGTAGAGTTGGCAATGGGTCGTGTTGGGTCGTGTTTGAGTTCGAGTTGTGTCCAAAATTCTAGATCCAGATCCGATCCGTTTAACTAGCCATGTCTAAACTTGATAAAACGTGTTAGATTCATTTATAACACGGATCGTACTTAATTTATTTTTATTAGAGATAGTGAATAGCATTGAGATACAAATACCCGTAGATACCTGTATAGGATACCCTTTGGTTCTTTTCTTGTATCCATAAATATATTTGGCCCTTGGCCTAATGAGAAGGTTAATCCATTCTCCCAAAACCCTAGCCTCTCTCTCTTTCTCGCTTTTCCTCTCCATCCTCTCCATGCTAGGGATCGTCATATGGTATCAGAGCTAGACTCGAGCTCTTCTCCGGACAACCTCAAGCTCCCTTACATCCAGATCTGAGATCTCCTCCTCCGGCCGGATCTGTTCGTGTTGCCAGATCTGTCTTCACCCGAAGAGGCCGGAGCTCCATCGCCGGATCTGCTGATCTCTTCACCACCGGAGTTTCTTCACCCGGTCGGATCAGTCTTCACCGGAGCTCTTCACCCAGTCGGATCTGTCTTCACCGATCAGATCCTCACCCCTACCGGATCTGTCTTCACCGACCGGTGCTCCTCCGAACAGATCTCGGGATATCAGATCTGTGATGTCTTCACCGGCTGTGCGACCAGATTTGTGCCGGATCTGAGAGACCACCGGGGCTGTACCGGATCTGAGAAACCAGCGACGCCGGTTCCATCTCCGGATCTGTGCTGCCATCCCTTCACCGGATCTGTGCTGCCATCTCCATCTCCGCTCGGGCCTTACTCAGATCCTCTTGGAGAGCACGTCCGGATTTGAGAGACCACTGGGGCAGTACCGGATCTGAGAAACCGGCAGCGCTGCCACCTCCTCTCCAGATCTGTGCTGTCATCTCCTCTCCGGATCTGTGCTGCCATCCCCTCACCGGATCTGTGCTGCCATCTCCTCTCCGGATCTGTGCTGCCATCTCCTCTCCGGATCTGTGCTGCCATCCCTTCACCGGATCTGTGCTACCATCTCCATCTCCGCTCGGGCCTTACTCAGATCCTCTTGGAGAGCACGGCCGGATCTGATCTCCTCACCATCGCGGAATCTGATCTCCTCACCACTGGATCTGGCCTCCAACCAGATCTGCTCCACCGACCGGTGCTCGTCCGAACAGATCTCGGGATATCAGATCTGTGAGATCTGTGACATCAAATCTGTGATATGCTCTGACATCTGGCCCTCTCTTGCTTTCAACATCCACGCCAGATCTGCCTCCTCCTTTGGCGCCGCTGTCGAGCCAAGAGCTCACCGGATCTGGACCTCAGTCGTGGACCTCCGATGATCTCCGATCAGATCTGACTCGCAGCACCTCATCGGACCCGGATCGACTCCGACCTCGCCGGATTCCTCTCTGTTTGCATTAACCCACTCCGGCGCCGAGTGAGCCGCCATGGCCGACTCCTCCAGCCACACTGGCGTTCCCGCTACAGTCCCGGCTACCTCTTTTACCTCTGCTTCTGGTCGTGATCGGTTTGTATGCACCCACTGCCACAAACCAGGTCACGTTGTCGCCACATGTTGGAAGCTGCATCCCGAGAAGAGGCAGAGACCCCGAAGACGTGGTCGACCCGATGGCTCTACTGCTGCTACTGCTACTGCTCCGTTTTCTCCTCGCATGGTTCCATCATCACCTGACGCTACTCAGCTCCTTCAGCAGCAGCTTGCACAGCTTCAGTTCCGCCTAGACCGGCAGGCGAGCTTCAGCTCCGCCGAGGCTTCCAGCGTCTTCAGTTCCTCTGCTCACTTAGCCACTCCCGGTACCTTCGACACTTGGATTCTGGACTCTGGGGCCTCCCATCACATGACTTCCAATGCTTCCTTGCTTACCGACTGCCGACCGGCATCGCACATCCCATCGATACACACTGCAGATGGCTCTTCTTTAGCCATCTCACAGTGTGGATCGATTACCGTCACTACAGAATCGAGCGGTCGTCTCTCTTTACCCAATGTGTTGCATGTACCTCAGCTTCGCATGCAGCTCATCTCCATTAGCAGTCTTTGTGACTTTGGTTATGTTGTGACCTTCTCCCCTTCTTCTTGTGTTGTGCAGGATCCACGTACCGGACGGGTGATTGGCACTGGTCGTAGGTCAGGCAGGCTGTACCATCTCGAGCATCTCCACCTTTCCCTCATTCCATCTTCTGGCGTCTGTAGTTTAGTTTCTTCCGATGCTGACCTGTGGCACCGAAGACTAGGCCACATTTCTGAGTCTCGCCTTAAGAGCTTACTCCAGACTGGAGCTCTAGGTCGTTGCTCTTCTTCTTCTTTATCTACATGTACCGGTTGTAAGCTTGCCAAAGCTACAGCCTTATCTTTTCCTTCTAGTATCTCTCAGAGTTCTGCTCCCTTTGACTTAGTACACTCTGATATCTGGGGCCCTGCACCTCTTCCTTCAATGTGTGGCTATCGCTACTATATCTCTTTCATCGATGACTTCAGCCGATACACTTGGGTCTACCTTCTTCAGCACCGCTCTGAGGTTCCTCAGGTCTACCAGATTTTCACCTCGATGGTTCACACACAGTTCGATTATCGTATTAAGACTTTTCGGTCTGATTGCGCCCTCGAGTATCTCTCTACTGCTATGCGGACACTCCTTCAGTCCCATGGGACCTTATTCCAGCACTCATGTCCTCACACACACGAGCAAAACGGAGTAGCCGAGCGGAAGCACCGTCATATCCTTGAGACGACGCGTGCTCTTCTTCTCTCTGCTTCCGTTCCACGCACTTTCTGGGCTGAGGCTGTCTTGACATCAGTCAACCTCATCAACATCACCCCTTCTTCTATCTTCCCGGGTGGTGTATCTCCTCACGAGCGTCTTTTCTCTTCTACCCCTGACTACAGTATGCTTCGTACCTTCGGGTTCACCTGTTTCATTCTCCTTCCATCCCATGAGCGCACGAAGCTGTCCGAACGAGCAGTTAAATGCATCCTCCTTGGCATCAGCGTCGAGCACAAGGGTTATCGTTGCTATGACCCCTTGACTCGTCGCCTTCGTATCTCTCGACACGTCTCATTCGTCGAGGATGCTCCTTACTACTCCTCTACAGCTCAGGATCTCACCTTCTTGGAGACTCCTACCACCCTATCTTTGACTATCGAGCCCCTTCTATCACCCCTTTCATCCAGCTCCACTTCCCCCCTGCTTCTAGTGATTCTTCCACGGAGTCTTCCTCCGTTCCCTCCTCTCCTCCATCACCGATTTCTTCCGTAGGTCTTCCTCACACTCCCGACGTCCATGGTACTCCGCCTGCTACGCCCAGTCAGACATCGCCGGTCGTGGATCCTCGCCCGCCGCCCCGCTACCCTCAGCGCGAGCACCACCCACCTGATCGCTTCAGCTTTAGCTCTGGCCCACCTGACCGTTTTGGTTTTGCCACGGTCACCTCCTACTCGCCTCAGTTTACAGCCTTTCTTGCAGCCCTTCACACAGACCAGGAGCCTCAGTCGTACCGGGAGGCCGTCCAGTCCCCTCAGTGGCGACAGGCTATGAGCGAGGAATTTCAGGCATTTGAGCAGACTCAGACTTGGGATAGCATCCCCCTTCCTGTTGGTATTGAGCCTGTCAGTTGTCGGTGGGTCTACAAGGTCAAGCGGCGACCTGATGGTTCCATCGAGCGGCACAAGGCTCGGTTGGTGGCTCGTGGCTTCACTCAGGCATACGGAATAGACTACGAGGAGACCTTCGCACCTGTAGCTCAGATGACCTCCATTCGTGCACTTCTGGCAGTTGTAGCAGTCCGTCGATGGCCACTTCTCCAAATGGACGTGAAGAATGCCTTTCTCCATGGTGATCTTTCAGAGGTCGTCTACATGCAGCCACCCCCTGGTTTGCATACTCCTCCCCAGCATGTTTGTCGCCTCCTCGAGCTATCTACGGGCTCAAGCAAGCCTCTCGAGCTTGGTTTGAGTGTTTCCGACGAGCCGTCACCGAGATCGGCTACATTGAGAGCTGGCAGGACCACTCGCTTTTTGTGCGGTCATCTCCTCAGGGCAGGGCGATTCTCCTATTATACGTCGATGACATGATCATCACAGGTGATGACTCAGCTGCCATCACTTTTCTTCAGCAGCATCTTCGGCGTCGGTTCCAGATGAAGGATTTAGGTCCTCTTCGCTACTTCCTTGGGCTAGAGATCGCCCACAGTGAGCGAGGGATTCTGCTATCTCAGCAGAAGTACACAACCGACATACTCAGTCGAGCTGCACTTTCCGATGATCGCTCCGCTGCCACCCCTCTCGAGCTTCATGTGAAGCTTCGTCCCACCGATGGTGAGCCTCTCTCGAATCCTACTCGGTATCGACAGATCGTTGGCCAGTTGGTTTACCTCTGCATCACCAGGCCCGACATTGCTTACGCCGTTAGCATCATCAGCCAGTTTGTCGAAGCCCCTCGCTCTGCTCACTATGCTGCCCTTCTTCGGCTTCTTCGTTATCTCCGAGGCACCATCACCCGGTCCCTCCTCCTATCATCGACTTCTCCTCTGGTCCTGCGTGCCTACTCGGATGCCGACTGGGCTGGTGATCCGACCACTCGTCGCTCGACTACCGGCTATTGTCTATTTCTTGGAGATTCTCTTATCTCATGGCGCAGCAAGAAGCAGAGCGTTGTCTCTCTCTCCAGTACTGAAGTAGAGTTTCGAGCCATGACCTCTACTACCAAAGAGATCGTTCACTTGCGACGACTTCTCGGAGATCTAGGGGTTCAGATCTCTGAACCTACAGCCCTTCACTGTGACAATCGGAGTGCTATACAGATTGTCACCAACCCGGTCTTTCACGAGAGGACGAAGCACATCGAGCTCGATTACTACTACTCTCGCCAGGAGTATGAGGCCGGGACTATCTCTCTCCCTTTTGTTTCCTCCGGAGAACAGATTGCCGACTTCTTCACGAAGTCACATCCTGCTCCACGCTTTCAGTTTCTGCTTAGCAAACTCATGGTGTATGACCCACCTTGAGTTTGAGGGGGGCTGTTAGAGATAGTGTATAGCATTGAGATACAGATACCCGTAGATACCTGTATAGGATACCCTTTGGTTCTTTTCTTGTATCCATATATATATTTGGCCCTTGGCTTAATGAGAAGGTTAATCCATTCTCCCAAAACCCTAGCCTCTCTCTCTCTCTCTCTCTCTCTCTCTCTCTTTTCCTCTCCATCCTCTCCATGCTAGGAATCGTCACAATTTTAAATAAAAAATATTTAATTTAATTATAAATATATCCCAAATTAAAAATATTTACAGTATTAATCTATAGTCCTATAAACACTGTAATAGATTACAGATAAACACGATCCGACGACACTATCTATTGAATTTTAAATGGGTTTTCTTGAGTCTAACATGTCTTGATCATAAATCCAGACCCAATTCATTTATTAAACGGATCTATCGTGTCGATCCGATTATACCTCAAAACCTGTTTAATCCAAATCCAAATTTGTTAAATTCGTGTTGGGCTCAGAATTACCAGCCCGAGAGAGAGAGAGAGAGAGAGAGAGAGAGAGAGGGGGGAACACGCGATCTAGTGT
>OX393557.1:7904679-7909679 GCA_947650365.1 Chamaelirium japonicum
AATGGATCATCTGATCGTCTTCGACCGTGGTTTCCTCCCTCAAGGGTTTTCCACATAAATCAATGTCTCTCTTCTATGTGGTTTTGTATTATGTTAGGATTTTCCTTGTTTACTACTTCTACAATTTGCGATTGTGGTTGTGTTCCATGATTAATTTGTCGGAGGATCGATTGTGATCCGATCTTTGTAATCAGTCGAGATTGTAACAGGAAGAGTGTCCCATATTTATTGTGGAAGACCATTTTATTTAATTCTTTCCAGTCATAACCCCTAAGGGATTGCAATCGCCAAAACATCCCAGGCTTGTTTAAGTTTTTTTTTTTCTGATCCATCTCCTCATCCATGTCCTCCAAAGTGATCTGATACCACCATTGGCCTCTCTCTCTCTCTCTCTCTCTCTCTCTCTCTCTCTCTCTTATTTATATATATTACTCGATCTTGTTAGAATTTTAGTATCAAATTTCATAACAAATTTCTTGTCCTTGGGATCATAGAGGCGATAACCAAATTCTTCATCCCCGTAATTAGATAAACACACACGGTGTGCCCTAATTGTCAAGCTTCGATCGATTCTCCTTTGACACGTGAGCCCAATACCCAAACACCTTCATGCGACGATAGCTAACTTCCTTGTCAATCCAAACCTTCTCCGGAATACCACCCTCCATGGAACCGAAGGAGACCTATTGACAATGTAAGAAGCAGTCACCACTGTCTCCCCCCACAAGGTCTTCGAAAACTTAGCCATAGATAGCATTGCACGTGCCTTCTCCATTAGTATGTGATTCATCATCTCCGTTATCCCATTGTGCTGAGAGGTGCGGGGTACACTCTTTTGTGCCGAATTCCATGTCGAGCATAATAGTCTTGCAACTCCTTTGAAACATACTCGGCTCCATTGTCACTACGGATACATTTAAGTTTCTTCCCTGTCTCTTGCTCAACCTTGGTATGAAACTTAGAGAAAGTATCAAATACAACACTTTTATTTGATAGGAAGTAGGCACATACCTTGCGAGATGAGTCATCGATGAAGGTAAGAAAGTAGCGATACCCTCCATGTGTAGCAATATCCATGGGCCAGCAAACATCCGAGTGGACAAGCTCCAACACTTCCTTCGTTCTCTTCGAGTGCTACACCCGATATTTCATGTGAGATCGCTCTTGTTCTTTTCTAGTTTTTTAGTGCAACCCCACTGTAAAAAGATTCTCTCGGCCTGTCGAGAGAATACTCCCCCACCTTTATATTTATTATAGTGGAAATCAGTTGGCACATCTCGTCCATAGACGTCGTCGTAAGATTGAACTTCGACAATAACTCCATTCGTCTTCTTTCTCTCTATCTATTCTCTAATCTTGAACTCTATAAATCATCCAATTCAATCGAGAATTGTGGAGCGATATCTCTGATAAAGTCGGCACATAAATTTTCCCCACATCATCCTCTTCTCTCTCTCTCTTTAGTGGCATGTGCTTGGGGAGGGGTGCTCTAGGTGTAAATCTCGGGGGTGCTCTCGATGTAATGGAACAGAATGATGACGATTTTTTTTTTTTTTGGGGGGGGGGGGGTTGATTATGGTTCAGGTGCTTCTGTCCCGAGTTGGACATTGTGCAACTACGGTATTCGAGCATACTATGATATGTTTCTAATCTTATATTCAACTTAATTAATTAATATTAAAAAATAAAAAAAAATTAATTCAAAATTTATATATTAGATCGACTATCATAATTTTTTTTTTTCCATTATCACATGAATCTTCTAGACGAGTAGGAGTTATTCAGCCGTATCTGGTGATTTAGCATCGATCTACGTCTCTGCTACGCATTACTGAGGTTGGTGGTCACCTAGTTACCACACTTTTTGCGTATGCTGAATGTTCCACTTTTGTTATAGGAGGCTTGGGAGGCGAATTGGGAGTGTCACCGGTCTTGTGTGATCCATATGGCGCTTACGTTATATCATCCACTAGATCGGTATTTATGTTAGTACATCAGATGCCATCCCATCCCAGCTCGCTTCACTTCTTTCGTGGGCTTTTAGAGACAAAAACCTGAGTGTGGGACCCGTTGCCCTCCAAGAATGGGAGAAGCGGTTGGTTGCGTACGAAGTTGAGTTAGCCCATTTCTCTACATGGACTCAACCAATGGCACTTGCCGGTGCCTCCGATCAGCATCCGTAGATGCATTCACCTATGACGTCCGTCAGCGCCTCCAATCGGACATCCGTAGATCCATCCACTAATGATGTCCGTCGGCACCTCCGATCGGCATCCATTGATGTCGCCACCAATGGTGTTGTCGGCACCTCCAATAGACATTATATATAGATGCCTCTGCAATGGTACCCGTCGGTACCTCAGACTGTCATCCGTCGATGCCACCACCGATGGTACCCGTTGGCACCTCCAATAGGCATCCGTAGATGCCTCTACAATGGTGCCTGCCATAACCTAGCCTCTGATTGGCATCCATTGATGCCACCACCAATAACACCTGTTGGCACCTCTGATCAGCATCTGTAGATGCTGCTACAATGGTACCAACCAGCACCTCTGATCGGCATCCGTTCATGCCGCTATCAATGGTCACACACACAATCGGCCTTAATGCCTACCGCCAAATGGCCCTGAGGGGGGGGGGGGGGTTACACGCCTCCCCTCCCCAAGGTCTTCGATCCTCCTTTGTTCGTCCCTCTTTGAAGATCTTCAATGCAATCTTTAATTTCAATTTTCAATCATTTTCTTTACCATACCCCCCTATATTTATAGAGGGTTAATGTTGGTTGCTTGGCTTGCACTCCAAGCAACCCGGCTATGTAAACGAATAGGGCTCCCAAAGCAAGACTCTAATGAATCTCCAATCCAACGGCTCAAAGGAATCCAAACTAACAAAAGAAATCCGTCAAAACTATGCAAATCGACTGAATTTTGCCTGGGTGAAATCCCATGGGCGGGCGGTACAAGCTTATTTTGCCCGGGCTCCACACTGTGGGCACTTCGGGCTCAAAAGTGGGTAGAGTGGATCTTCACGGGGGATTTCACTCGGGCAAAGCCCTGTGGATCAACTTGAGTGTTATCGGGAGTCTTCTTCAAATTGAGCCAATTCACCAACATATACAACTATTGAGGTATTTACATAGTAGGTGAATTAATCACCAAAACCTATATTAGGATGGTATATGACAAGGTGCAGATATCCTGTACATGGAAAGTAAAGAATTCATGCATGAACGTGAATAATATGATACCATAACTAATACCCTATTTCAAACACAAAATGCCTTAGAGTGCATATGTAGTTTGGACGTCATGTGCCGAAAGCTCTCCCACCAACGAGCTCTTGTCCAAGTGGTACACCCTATGTCCCTTGTTAGAGGGGTTCTTTGTTCGACTCCCGGTATGGATACTGTGGAGCGAACTTGCCGTCGATGCCAAGGAGAATGGCAATCATGCCTATCATGCCTAAGTTTGAGGAATTGAAGCAAAGAGTAAGGGAGACATTGTGTAGTGGCTCAAACTTGACGAGTGTCATGACATCGATCGATACCCTCCAACGTCTAGGAATTGGTTATCACTTCGAGGAGGAAATCTCTATACTTTTGGGCCATTGCTACGCTATGGAAGGCGATGAAGTTGATCTCTTTAGTACCGCACTTCGCTTCAGATTACTGAGACAGGGTGGCTATAGTATAACTCCAGGTTGGTGACTTTGAAAGCTTATACTCACTCAAATTTGAAGGGGTTATGATTGCCTTCAATACTTAATAGGGTAATTTTCTTTCATAACAGAAGTATTTCACAAGTTCCTATATAGTAAAGAAAAGTTTAGGAAATCATTAAATAATGACTTAAGGGGTTTGATAAGTCTGCATGAAGCATCTTACTTGGGGGGACAAGATCAAGAAATATTGTCACATGCCATGGTGTTTACTAAACATTACCATCATACATCGATGCGTAGTTTGGAAAATAGTGTAGAAACATCACCTTCAGACATCGATGCGTAGTTTGGAATATAGGAGCTTGCGAAGTCTGAAGGTGATGTTTAGTACACACCATGGCTTGTAACAATAGCTCTTGATCTTGTCCCCCCAAGTAAGATCGCTCTTGCAGACCTAGGAAACCCCTTAATTCATTGCTTAAGGATTTCCTAAACTTTCCCCTATTGTCTAAGAGCTTGCGAAATACTTCTGCTATGAAAAAAAATTTACCCTATTAAGTATTGAAGGCAATCATAATCCCTTAAAATTTGAGGGAGTCAAAGTTTTCCAAGTCACCAACTTGAAGTTACACTATAGCCACTCTATCTCAAAAATCTGATGCGAAGCGCAGTACTAAGGAAATCAACTTCATCGCCTTTCAAATCGTATAGCATCGGCCCAAAAGTATAGAGATTTCCTCCTCTAAGTGATAACTAATTCCTAGACGTTGGGTATCGATCGATGTCATAATAATCGTCAAGTTTGGGCCACTCCACAATATCTTCATTACTCTTTACTTCAATTCCTCAACCCTATTGCCATACTAATTAACCTCCAAATGTACCTATATATATAGTAAGAGAGATCAGTTGGTTAGTAAAAGAGAGAAAGTTGCCAAAACGACATATAAAAGGATGATCTTCAATATTCGAGAAATCTTACATTTTATTACCCTCAAAAGCATACTTGATTGATCTTTTACATAAGGCAATGTCCTAAAGTAGTGATTAAGGTTATAAGAGAAGAGGGATATTCAACTTTTTTAATTAAAAATCATAATAAACATCTTCCATAATTTGTACTAAGACTTTTTTTTTCAGTAAATACCTAGAATATAAAGGCTCAACCTGTTCAGTTAGATTGTAATAAATATAATCAATAAATTTTATCATTAAAAAACCAATTCAGGGGATAGGATGGTTCACAATTTGGCATTATCTAGAATATTAAGGCTTCCTTACTTTCTACAACTAGTGACCTGGATCGTGTCCGAAAGCTCTGTGTTTTCAAAGATGAA